>WSXT02079712.1:0-12045 GCA_011762715.2 Neuroterus valhalla
TGTCAATGGTGATTGATGTTTGTATTGAAACTTCGTTCGCGGATTCATTCCAGCTGCAAAACAAAACTGATGGCATGTTATCTTCGCTTTCGGAAACTTCGTAATAGTCAGTTTGCACTTCTATTGATGCTGTGTGAGGTGATGTATCTGCCTCACATATAAAGTCGACTGGATCTGAAATTAATATTAAGAGTCTGCGCATAATTCTCATGTAAAAATTATTCATATTGAATACAATATAAAATATCAGGCTCATGCGTTCAACGGTTATTAAAATAATGAATTTTTGGAAGGCCTATACTTTTTTTTCGGTGGTAAAATAATGGAGTCTTATTAACCGCCAACGGGATTTAACTCAACTCCAGGTCAGTTTCAATGAAAAAAGAGTCACAGGGAGAAATAAAACAGCTGAAGTGTTTTTTCAGATTTCAACTTCATCACCAGCGTAAGGAATAAAAAACTTCAAGTTTAAGTTTCGAATAAAAGAGTGATTCCTCCTTTTTTACTGAAAATTGGAGCTTAAAGTTTTTAATTTCTTATACACGCGAGAAGGATGGGATCTAAAAAGAACATTGCACTGGTTTTATTTCTCCTTGTTTATTCTTACCCTTAAAGAAAATCTTGATTCGGGTCAAAACATATTGGCACTTGATAAAACTTTATTATATTGAACACAAAAGAAAACCAGTGTAGGCCTCCGAAAAATATATTACTGTAAAATACCAAGTTTTATATTTTTGACTTAATGGGAAGAATAAAAGATAAATTTCACTTCATATTTTTTAACTCAAGAAAAAATTTTTCATGTTTATTTTTAGGTCAGAAACATACGATAATTGAATTCAAGTTTGAAAAACATTCTATTGGTTTTAAATTCTTTTTATATATTTTTCTTTAATTTCAAGCATAATTTGGAACATTATGAAACGTGAATTTTTTCTCACTTAATACTAAAACTCTACTATATGAGTTTTCAAATCCTTTACGAATGTACTTTACTTATTTACCTCATCACAGACCTCACAAAATAAACTAAGATTTCTCAACGTTTCATGACAATCTCAATTATAACTCACTCAGGTCTAGTTGTTCAGTTCCTTTCTCCTTCCGAGCTTTTATTCTTGCACTTCTCTGTTCATTCAAGCCATGTTTTCTCTTCACAGCGTTTTTTTTGTATTGTGGTGGAAATATTGTAGGGTTATATGCATCATTTTGAGGATCTTCTGATTTCTGACCACCAACAAAATGAGCACTACAAATCCTCGTATTTTTGGTTGGAGTCCAAGGCTTTCCATCAACTCTGAAAATACAAATCTTTATTTTGTGCCATATATATTGAGAAACTCACCCAGTAAAATATAGAGAAAATCGATTTTCTTAATTAATAATATTTAATATTGATATTATTCATTTACTTACATTGAAAAAATATATAACATTTCAATATATCAGCTAATTATAAATTTTAAAATACTGGCCTTTCAAAGAAATTTCAAACCTCTTTATGAATATTGACAGATATTAAACATAACCTACAAATTCGCCTTAGTGTTTACCTTTATGAAGGTCTTTGTATCCTAATTTCTATAAATTAGATTATTCCCAAAATATATTTATACCTTTTCAGTTTCTATTTTTTAAACAATTTTCATTAAATTCCTCATAATTAATGAAGAAACATTGATCTTATGTGTACACTTACTGGATCCTACGTACAGCCGCAATCCACTTCTTTTTCCTTTCCACCTGCCATGAACGACCAGGAAATGTGTAAAATCGAAGTTCCGGATTTTTCGCTTCAATAATAAAACAATTATAAACACAACAATTCCTATTTGATGCAGTTTTTTTTTGCAAAAACCGTAGCAACATTTGCATGCATTTCCATGTTAATCAAATTCGCGCTCACCTTTTTATTCAAAAATGTCGCCGACAGATGGCACTTTCGAGATAGATTAGGTCCCTATATGGAAGTAAAATTGTTCAATAAAGAATAAAGAATCTTTTTGGAATTTATTTTTTGTCTAGGGAAAATGTAAGTGTTTGGCTTTTGAACTTTTTATATTTTTGTACCGAAATTTTGGTGCACTAAGGCACTTCCGAAAATATATATATTTTGAGAAGGAATAATTTCATGGAGAAGTGATTTGTTGAAAATAATAAACCTTTCATGTAAAATTTTCTGTGGTATCAATTTTGTGAAGGAGAAATGTTAGTGCAAGATGATTTGTGTAGGAAATATTTTGTGTACTTAACATTTTGACGAATCAAGGGAGAACTGCTCATGAACGGTTTCGATCGGCTGTAGTCAAGATTTAAGACTGATGAAGAATGGAAGGACACGCAAGACAGCACTAGCACTCCCCGCTCTTTAATTCAGCAGAAAAAACAAACGAATAACGATTCTCCAAATTAGAGCTTGCACACTTGGATGAGTCCGTGTGAAGGTAGGTGCAAGTGAGAAACAGTCCCGCGCGATCGACAAAGAGGGGTGATCAAATAAAAGACAATCGGCTGCGATTGTAACCTATTTCGACGCTGAAGTAGTAGCTTTAAAAACACATGCTCCTCAATCTTGCCTTTTTGGACACAATTAATCTTTCTTTTCATATTACCTTTTTTTTCACTCCCTTTTCATTTCTCTATTATCTATTAGTTTAAAATTCAATCCGCCCCTGCATGGCAGTGGCATCGGAAAGTAAAGTGGAAGCCGCAATTCTGGCGTGTATCGCTAACGAAACATCAGGATGTCCTGGAGAATTGGCTTTGGCTGCGAAGGTAATAGAAGTGTTGATTTTTTATATAATCTCATGTAGTTCGTGATATGAACTTTATTATGGAAGATTTTGCACTAGCTACTACATAATAAAATCAAAATCGGACAACACCAGAGAAGATTTTCAACTCAATTGTGCCGAATTATCGATTTTGTACATCCACAATTTAATCGAAATGTGATCAGCATGGTTCAACGATGACGCTACTTCGATTTTTTTATGCTACGGTTACGTGATGTACAGATTTGGACGCTGCGTCGTTCGAGAGCGACCAAAAGTCCCCGGGCCAGTCCCCGGAATCGAGTTCAGTCAGTCTTTGTTTGGCTCTAAAAGCAAGACGTTGTTTCTGCATGTTACCAGTTCCCGATTATTCAAATAAAATAAAACTGTTTTTAAAACTTGATTAAAATAGTTGTTAATTACTGAAATTACACAATCCTAAATTGAAAAAGTTTCAACTTGCCTAATTTTTCATTGGTTATTTGGAAGGTTGAAAAATCTTCAATTGAAATCATTTTATATTCAACAGTTTGCAATTCTAAAGAGCTACAATTTGGAATTCCTTCATTTCCAATATATAAAACAGTGAATCACTTAACTTTGAAAATTCTCACCCATAAAGGTTTGTAAGATGGAACATCTTTCCATTAATAGTTCTTGCAGTAGATTCAATACTTTAATTTTTCCAATTCGTAAGTTTTACAATGAAGAATTTCAACTCCGACTTCAATTCTAACTTCAACTTCAATCCTGAATCTTCCAAGTTGATGGAATTCCCAACATTAAATATAAACATTACAGAATGCTTAATTGTAGAACGGAAAACTTGACAATTAATAATAGTGAATTTGACAAGAAAGTTTTAAAATGAAATGTGTACTTTTTGAAGAAGAAACCTAATGTTCTTCATCCAGTTGTTGATTTTTATGTCCTTATTCTATTTCGAACTATTACTGCTCCCTGTGAAACACATTATTTGATAATCTCATTTTTTTCAACTGAATATTTAACAGTTTTGGAATATTTAATCCTTCGAGTTCGTTTCAAATGATTATTCTTCTAAACACTCGTAACGTAGACATACAAAGATATGAAGAATTCCAAATCAAACTTATTTAAGAATGCCACATTGTAATATTGCAGTATTTGAGTCAATTGAATAGAATTTTCTACTAAATATTCAAAAATGTTGATATTTATCTACGATTTCTTGTATCTAAGTTTTGAAATGTTGGCACCATTCCGCTTTTTATAGATTTAATAGTTTTCCATTGGGTGAAGTATTATCTACTGTTATGAGCTTAGGGTTGAAAACCAATTTTAAACCAAGGATTATAGTTTTTGATTAAAACAAAGAATCTTTAACTGAGACAGTTGTGTTTTCGAACAGATGAATTCATTTGTACTGAAGAAGATAAATTACCAATCAAGATTTGAATGCTCGAGGTTCGAAACAATTTTGAACTACGACTATGGGATTTGTATTCGAAATAACCTAAATTTTCAGTTCAAAAATGAAATTACTTTAAACGGGGAAAAAACTTTAAAAAAAAACGATTTTGGCCTTATTCGTTTTTTGCAAACTTTAGGGGTGGATAAAGGGAGGGTTCCAAAAGCACTAGAGGGTTCAAACTTTTTTAACATACTTTTGTCCCGATTCCCTGCCATGACCAGTGGAAAGAATTTGACTTTTGGATTTAGGAGTATTTTTAACAAACTTCTTTAACTTAGGATTGAGCATGATCCAGCCAGTAGATACCAGATTGGAAATGATTAAGCCAAAAAGAAAACAAGATTTGGAAGAATCCAACCGATAAAGGCGAGATTCAAAAAGATCCAGACAGTAACATTCACAGTTTGATGGCAGCAAAAGTTCTTAAACGAGGCAAGCATTAAGTCTGGTTGGGACAATGAAGAATATAAGCTTGTATCAGTTTGCATCAATACAATAATACTATATTCCTCAATATGAGGCAGCTAATTGAATTCATTCCAGCACAGGAAAGCGATGATTCTCGAAAGCCCCATTCCAACATGGCTCTATAATTCTGGAAATTAATGATTACTTTAACGGTATAAATACCCCATATAAATGTCCCATAAGTATCTCCCACAAATCTGAAGTTGGGTTTTTGCATAAAACAATTCATCCAAAGATGTGATCATCGCGATAGCGGAAAGGAGAAAAATTGAATTGCGAATAAAGAGTAAGAGCACATAGTGGTTGCTAGGGGGGATATCGAAACAGGTTTGTTATTACCCCTGCAAAAAGCCAACTTCAGATTTGTGGGAGATTTGTCTCTGCGAGTTTGATCACTATCCGAAAAATCAGTGAAGAAATCATCCACTCATCCAAATTCACTATATAGTACAAACGTCATAAAATGAAGAGGAGGTTGTCTAATATAATAAGAATGGAAATGTATAACTTATAAACCGTTACGCATCTACTACTTAAATGAAATGTTATCATCTACATTTTTCAAACAAAAATTGAGTGAAGTTAGTTACGAGCGATAAACAAAACTCCGTTTTGTTTTGAAACTTGTCAATAGCTTCCAACGTTTGTACGCTGTGTGTATTAAAGAGTCAATCGTAGTTTGATGATTGTTCTCATCAAGTGATTTTCCCAAAAACTGTTAAAGAATTCCACATTGAAAAGTAATCCCGTATTTACAGATTGCTGGAAGGACATTGCAATATGCCTCTCGGGAATCGTCTGCATTGTTACGTTTGCGACAGAGCATATGCTGCTGGACAGATGGCTCGCTTAGATAGCAATGAAAATTCTAATAAATGCGAAATCGCTATTCTAAGTAGAAATGGATTTGATAGTCCGCCACTTATTATCACAGATATCACCAGGATATGCTTTAAATCTAATCAGTCTATTCTCCTTGAAATAGCTGCAGTTGAAAGAGACCCTTTATGTATGAGACTGAACGTATTGACTCAAACTGGGATTCAAACTTGCCTGTTTTGCCATGCTGAAGTTGATATACACAGGCTTTCACTGGAATGCAGAGTAGACCTTTTCATTGTGCGACATGTCTTTATACGTGATAATGTGAAATCTTGCAAAAATCATTTAAACGATAATGGCTCGATTCCAAAGCATTTGTTTCCTGGCTTGCGTTCTATCAACAGGCCTTACGTTATCCCAGGACAGCAATTGCAAATGTTTTTACAAGGCCTTCGTGATGTAGCGAGAAATCAGACAAGGTTTCGGGATGAAAATAGTTTTACTGACGACGAATTCGAATCCTTTTCTCCTGTGACAAAAGAACAGTTTTTCGAATTGTTTGCATGTTGCGATAGAGTACCCAGTCCAGATAGGCACTGGTACATCAGAAAGAATGACCTTATAATGTTCTTATGTAAGATGAGACAAGGGATCTCTGACGAAGTTTTTAAAGTCATGTTCCAATATTCGAGTAGGCACTCTGTAAGTCTCCCAACTTTCACTGTCAGGCAGTCACTAATGCAACGCATTGTTCCCCGTTATATTGGATTCAATGCTCCCACGCGACAACAATATATTTAAAGGCATATCACTGATTTCTAAAATGAATTATACAACACAGAACCACAGACCGCACGGGTTATTGCAAAAATTGACGGTTCCTATGTCAACATACCAAAAAGTACCAATTTCCAATCTCTACGGCAGTCAAACTGCCTTCATAAAGGACGGCACCTACTCGAACCTGTTTTTATTGTAGCAACAAACGGCTATATTCTTGACATACAAGGACCTTATTTTTCGGATAGCCGAAATAATGTAGCTGCTATTCTACGGAACGAATCTAAGAGAGAAGCTGAGAGAATGAGACAGTGATTCCAGGAGAACATTATTATAGTAGATAATGGTTTTCGGGATGTTACAGAGCTACTGGCTCGCCTTGGTATCAGATGGAGAATGCCGGCACTTCTTCCACCTGGACAGCGACAACTATCTACTGAAGAAGCCAATGATTCGCATTTAGTAACGAAGTCTAGATGGATTGTAGAGGCCAGGAATGGTCACATAAAAACTATGTTCAAATTCTTGGACAATACTGTGCCGATTTCCAAATCCAGGAGATTTTTATCGCATCGCTGGTGCAATCATAAATAGGTATCATCCTTCCATCACCATAGAAGGGGCTTATTTAGGCATGGCTCGCCGATTGCTACAAAAAGCCAGCGAACAAAATGTCGTTCAAGCTTTGGTGGAAGTTGAGGGGCTGAACGCACGAAACGCTCAGAGATGGGTTCGTTTAAACGCTGAACATATTCTCGACTTCCCACTATTACCTCTGAACTATTTGAAAGAGCTGAGTATTGGTAAATATCAAATAAAATTAGCCGCATCCTAGGAACAAGACAAAATGCAGAGGGACGACACAGATGAATTTCAGGTTGAAATGTTGAGAGATGCAGACAGGATACCGGAAGCTGGATTATTGAGGATAAAAGTGTACTCGCAGTTTCGTAATTCAGCAAAACATCAATTATGGATCGCATACGAACCTATTAACGAAGATGACACGATGAATGACAGAGAAGTCAAACCTGTGCAAGGTTACTACAGTGCGTGTAACTCAGGTGCCCGAACTGTTGGAACATGTGCACACGTTGCCAGTGGCTTTTGGTTCCTCGGATATGCACGTCATGAGCAAACTATTCGATACCCCTCGAAGAAACTTAAACATACAATCAATGATGCTGGAATCAGGGCGCGAGGAGAAGATCTTCTTGACATCATAGATGTCTGAGAATATTTATCAGAATTCTAGATAATTTTCTAAACTTTTACTTATAGGCTGTCCTCTGATGATTGACTAATAGATTACGAATCTTGCCTTGACTGGCTACAGCATGCCTAATCTTGACTTCATTGTCTGGATCTTACTCAATATTGCCTTCATTCGTTGGAGTGTTCTCAACATTGCGTTTATTGGCTAATTGATTCCCAATCTAGCCTTTACTGGCTGGATGATGCCCAATCTTGACTTTATCGTCCGGATCTCCCTCAATCTTGCTTTCATTGGTTGGAATGTTCTGAGCATTGTGTTTATTGGCTTACTTATTTCTAATCTAGCCTTCACTGGCTGGATGATGTCGAATCTTGACTTCATTGTCCGGATCTCACTCATTCTTGCCTTCATTGGTTGGAATGTTCTGAATATTGTGTTCATTGGCTCACTCATTTTCAATTCAGCCTTCATTGGCTGCAGCATGCCTAATCTCGACTTCATTGTCCGGATCTCATTCATTCTTGCCTTCATTGGTTGGAGTGTTCTGATCATTGTGTTCATTGGCTTACTCAATTTCAATCAAGCCTTCACTGGCTGCAGCATGCCTAATCTTGACTTT
Organism: Neuroterus valhalla; assembly: GCA_011762715.2. Classification (NCBI taxonomy): domain Eukaryota; kingdom Metazoa; phylum Arthropoda; class Insecta; order Hymenoptera; family Cynipidae; genus Neuroterus; species Neuroterus valhalla. Next base: position 8,136 of record WSXT02079712.1, read on the forward strand.
ATTGTCCGGATCGCACTCAATCTTGCCTTCATTGGTTGGAATGTTCTAAACATTGTGTTTATTGGCTTACTCATCTCCGAACTAACCTTCACTGGCTGGATGATGCCCAATTCTGGCTTTGTTGTCCGGATCTCACTGAATAAAACGAATTCAGCTTGACCATTGTTCAAGAAGGACGGAATGGATAATTGGTACAAAATCACTTGGTGATAAAATATTTTGGAGATGATGGCTTGAGCAGTTATTCACCACCTTACGACCCATAACTACAATCCTGGCCAATGTTTACGTGTTAGAGAGCCCATAGCAACGCCAACTACTGAATCGGTTCCTATCCAATCAGGACGAAGGCGGATGTCAAGAGAGTAATCAACGCTTGAAGATCGGGATCTTTCGTCTGCAGCTTTTGGAGCGATAACGTCGTCTGGCTTGGTGTGTCGTGATAAAATGTGTTTTTGAACCTAAATGTTAAAATTACGTCCCGATTCATTTCCCTATGTACTCCTGTACGTCTCTGTATTCCCGTTCCTGCTCATAGTAAATCCTTCAAGGTGAATTTGCTTTTGGTATTTCGGAACACACAAGCGAAGTAGGAGAATTTCCTTCACTGGAGATCAACAAATATTTTGAAGTTGCCTATACCTGTTTCAGTATTTTTTTCTACATGTTATAATTTTTTTTTGTGTTTGTTGAAGACTTATTTTATGAGTTTCTTGTGTTTTGCTCGAGGCTCATAATTTATTGTTGAATTTAGTAAATTTAACAAACCCCAGTTTAGTTATCAACAAGACAATCAAGAGAAAATTCCAAATCAACAGTTTTCGGAAGCATTCAATAAATATATGTTCCTAATTTCTATCAGTATAACTTTTCAAAGGAAACTTTTACTAGAAATTCGTATAGAGCAAGCCGTGTTTCTGGTTCATTTAATCCATTCACAAATTATAGACCTCCTCAAGTAATTCCCTCTAATCATTAGAGTTAAGAGGTTCCTAGAGAAAATCCCGAATATGATCGCCACACATTTCAGAATTCCAAAACTCCGACTCAAGGTTGTTTTGGATCAAATCTACCATTTCCACCTGAGAAAGAACATCATGAACAACCTTATTATAATTGTCGTAGACCATATTCTCAAAGTCCTGCTGCTGATTTTGGCATTAAGCGTAAGTGGAATTGGAAATTTTCCGGAAATCGTCTAGAAGATCCAGAAACATTTTTAATAAAAATTATTGAAGGTAGAACAATACTTCCTGTTGAAGACTCTGTATTTTCACAAATACTGCCTTTCTCTTTAACCGGAATAGCGCTACATTAGTATATAAGTTTAAGACATAAATGGAAAAGTTTTCATGAATTTTCGATTGGATTTAGAACAAGATTTGGTGAAGCAGATTTCCAATTCGAATTAAAACAGAAAATCTATAAAAGCACGCAAGGTGAAAATGAGCCAGTGGCTGATTGTTTAACTTGCATGAAAGGACTTTTCGATCGAGTTGTTCCTAGTCTTTATGAATCTGATGAAATAAGTTTTCTCATGGAAATTTATTTCCCGAATTGCAATAATTTATTGCCAGTCAAAGTATTGATAATTTTTCTCATTCTTTTTAGCCAAAAAACTAACCTCAAAACTCAAAATTCACAACGAAATCATAAAATAGGTGAGCAAAACCATTCGAAGGGTAATAGTCCGAAAGAGCACAACCAGAATATTCTCAATCCCAATAATGTCCCTAGCAATTCATTTTTGCAATATAAACATGTCCAAAATGTTTGGGAAACTGAACAAGGAGTTATTTGATGAGTCAAAAATTTCTCCTGAACTTCTTCTGAACCCTACTGTATTGAATCAAAATACTGATAGTTTAATTGATTTTTCTGAAATGAATAATACGAATGATCAAGAATTTAATCAAGATCATTCTTATGAGAACCTATGGATTTCCAAAATTCAAAAGGTTTTGAAACATCTTTATTGATTTACATTGAAGGATAAATACTTGAGAAACTTGATGCATAAAAATTCCGATAAAACAACGCAATTGTGTTATATTTCAGGTTCATTAAAACAAAAGGCAAGATCATCAGTTCTAATTTTACAATCCTGTCTATATTTGTACTTTTTACTTCTTACAAGACCGTTTCTGAAGGAGTATTTGAAATAAATTTAAAAAAGACTCTGTCTCGTGCTTCAAACTTGAAGTAAATCTCCACGATCTAGCGTACTTCTTTTTCCCCAATTATGTCCAGAAAAGTCGCTATTCTCACACAGTGGTGGCGTAAAGGAAGGGCGGTAGGACAGTCCACTCCAAGTGTCAAGCTTCAAGGGAAGAAAATCCACTCTCCACTCGCGCAGTTTACTCAGTAGCCATGTGTGCCCAAAAGAAAACCGCCCTGGGTTCCAGCTCATGCTACGCCGCCACTTTCCTGACACGCAGGTTGGCTATCTTACCACTACTCTATGAGATATATAATTTATTAGTTATATTTCTAAAACCGATTGATAGACATAGCCTCTTGGTACTGTGATATAAACTCGATTGTTGTTAAAAACATCATTTTGGTGATGATTGGGTCCATAGACTGGAGAAGCGCTGTTTCGGAAGTATCTAGCTATCCAACGTCTTCTATCTCCCAGAAGCATTTCAGCGTACATAGGCTTATGATTAGCAGGGTCATGATCGTCATGCCAAGTCTTTAAATCGAGGACTGAAATAAGGTAATCGTTTCTTGATGTATGTATAAAAGCGTTATAAGCATTGAATGTACGGGGTGGCACCATTTGCCTTGGAAGTCGCAACCAGAGAGGAGCATAAAAAACATTTTCGATTTCTCCTTCATATATACACCCATCCTTCATTTCAACATTGATGGTGTGCTCAATCACAACTGGGAAGCCGCCTGCGTCTATTTTAGAGAAGAAGGAAATTTTAATTTTTCAGTTTTTTACACTTATGTCTTGCAAATCAGTCATTATCAAATCACTTTTCTCCCTAAGTCTCTCTAAATAACTGTTTGAGGAAAATGAGTCCTGTTGATTCCACGAGATTCTTTCGCCTCAAATTCTATGTTTTTCAAAGTGAAATTCGTTTGGGAAAGAAAAAGAAAGGGAGCGGTCAGAAGAACAAGAAGGAGGATTATCATGAGAAGATATGACGGAAAAGTACAAAGAAGAAGAAAGACGTTGAAAGAGCTAGATGAAAAGTGAAAATGAGTGAAACTTAGAATAGTAAATGATCTGATGCAAAAATGAAGGAAACAGAAGGGGGAACAAGAATCAAAGAAATTATTAAATAGAATAAAGGGTTTAGAATGATAGTTATATAGCTATGAGAGTCCAGAAGATAATCACTTTGTAAAACAGTGATCGATCAGTTACTGACATCCATTAACGTGAGAGCAGGTTTCGTCTCATGCTATGATTCACGTAAAAGTGAATTTGAGCCCCCACTATTTTCACGGAGAACACTCAACCTTCACTTACCCCGCCTGGTGGAGTAGACCGTAGAACAACCTACCGGAGCAATGCAAAAATATGCATCGCGAAGAGATGGGTTGCTATGTTCGTGTTATTACCGACAGATGGCGCAACTAAACTAATTCCATACGATAGGTGATAAAGCTATACTGGTGATGATGAGGTAGGTTTCTAGTCGCTCCCAGTAGGACGAACTAGAAACCACCATTGACGCTGACTCGCGAAAATGGTTTTGGTAGCCATTTCGACTACCGGTGTTTCGTACCGGATTTACTTGTGAGGAACTCGTCAGTGTGGAAGTGAACTCAGATCCGAAACTGAAGCCAGTGACTAACACACGCGCGCTGTGTGTGAGTGACACGGCCAGTTACGGCTCGACGTATACGTATACGTCGAGCCGTGTGGCCGCACATACAGCGCGCGTGTGTTAGT
>WSXT02079723.1:0-12045 GCA_011762715.2 Neuroterus valhalla
ACGCAGATGTCAATGTATGCGTAATATAACCCCATTAAATAGTTTCCTCAAATTCCAGATTTGCATGAGTGAAGAAGATAAGAAGAATTATCTCAATAATTCGATGACTCTGTCAGAGCTATCAAAGAGATATCCGACAATTTTCTGGAAGGAGTATTTCAACTCAATTTACTCAACTACAAAATCAGGTATCGTGATGGGCGACAAGGAAAGGATAGTAGTGCAAGCTCCTTCTTTTTTTGAAAAATTTGGACCACTGATAGATATACCAAACAGAAGGGTGCAGGCTAATTACATTCTCTGGAGAGCAGTTCAGTCCAATCTCCGGTATTTACCTGAAGAAATTTGGAAAATCCAATCGAAGTTGAATTTGAAATTGAAGTCGAGGTCGAAATTGAAGTTGAAGCTGAAGAAAACAGCTGTGCCTAACGGTACAGGTGGCAGCCAAGATAGACGACAGGAATGTCTCGATGCGGAATACAATACTCATCTGAAAATGAGCATAAGTGCTCTATATGTCAGGAAGCACTTTAGTCCAGAATCTAAAAAACGTGCAGAAGAATTGGCATTTGATATTGAAAAACGATACAAGAGAATCATACAAGAGGTGGGGTTTTGCATGGTACATTACGAGTTTTGGTTCCAGGGAAAAGGCATTATAGAATTTATAAGTTTGAACGGGAATGATTGACTTGTTGTAGATAGGTATAGAATCAGAAACAATAAAAGTGGCAAAGGACTAATATAGTTAAAATGCGGAATAAAAACTAAGGGAGAAATTTGTATTTGTAATTAATGATTATCTGGTTTCCCTGGATTCCCTGGTTGGCCCTGCTACAAGAAGATTTCTGGTCACATCCTGTTCGGGCTAACCTTGGGTAAATTAAATGGCCGGGAGACGACCAAGCACTAGTCGGGATACTTTGTGTCTCGGAATTTCAAATTTTTCACACGAATTCACATACTTAAAGCCATAATAACGGAGGCTGCATAAATGCTTAATAAAAAGTTATGATTCGAAAATTGATGAGGTCAGTTATAAAAAAAAATTAATCGAATTTTTTTATCAGTTTGAAAACTCAAGCTATAGCCATATTATCCGACCGGGTTCTGGCTGGTACTGAAGCAGGAATCCAACGATTTTACCGTGAATTTTTTAGCCAGATACCGGATAGTTTCTCCGGCCAGTGCACGGATAGAAATAGGGCTAACCAGGCGGATCCATGTCGAAGCCCTGATTTGACTTCCCCGCGGGAAATGTTGCTAGATGTTTTAAAACAAGAAACAGAACAAAATTAATATAATAGTGTGAAATTCATAGAAAGATGGATATGAAACATTCCTTACTAGTATATGAAGAAAAGGATTATCGGTGAGAAGAATAGGAACAAACATAAATTCGCGTCTTTTTTGTCCTCACAAATTTCAAATACATTTTTGAATGCCTCTTGATTGTTCATACATTGGTTTTAGGCGGACTGGATGGACGAGAAAACAAGGACGAATACCTTAAACAGACTTGCATCCATGAAAAATTTCATTGCATATCCCAATGAATATCAAGATGACAACATACTAAGCGAATTCTATAAGAAGGTGGAAATAACCCCGTATGATTACTTACAAGCAATGTCGAACATATCCTTCTTTCTGGATGCGTATTATTTCAATAAATCAAGGACAGCAGTGAATACATCAGAGTGGACCATTCATGATAAAACTGCTATTGTAGGCCCTTTCTTTTCTATTGAAGGGAACGGCATTGGTAAGTCTATTTTATAAATAGGTTCTCGCGAAACTGTAATATATTTTTGGGCAAAAATTCAGAAGACTATAAAATCACTTGTATAAAACGAATTTTTATTTTCTGAGAAATCCCTAGTGGAATTCTACAAGACGATTTCTTCAATAAGGATGGGCCTCAGTACGTGAACTACGCTGCTGAGGGTTCATTCAATATAGGACATGAAATAACTCATCTTTTCGATAATATTGACGCTTACATGACTCCTGAAACAAGAAAAAAGTATCTGGTCAATGCTGATTGCATTGCTAAGCAGTACGGAAACTATACAGCCGAAAATGGCTTAAAAGTAAGTATATTGTATAATATGTGGGGTTCTCTAAAGAAATATTATACAACACATTCAGCTCCAAAAAATATAGTTTATTATATAATATAACTAGCCTAGTTCAAAAAAAATTATTCATTCTTCTATGCGAAAATTGAGCAGTCAATACATTACAATAAATATATTTATTTAACATTTTCCAGTTGAATGGTACCTATACGCGAAGAGAAAACATTAATGATAACGCTGGCGTAAAAGTAGCGTACCTAGCCTATCAAGATTGGTCAAAACAACACGGTCCGGAACCTAAATTGCCTGGATTACCAAACTATTCAGTACCACAACTTTTTTGGCTGAGTGCAGCTATGGTACAATGCACCAGATACACGCCATAGAGACTGAAAGAATATATTTTGACAAAGGACCATAGTCCATCGGGATTTCGGATCATAGGCACATTTTCTAATAGGCCAGAATTTGCAAGAGACTTTGATTGTCCAGTTGGTTCCGGCATGAATCCAGTTAAAAAGTGTTCCGTATGGTAAATAATTTTTAGAAATGGGTACTCAATGTGTACATTAGATGAAATCTTAAGTTTTTAAAACGAGCATGATTTTTGACTCGCAATCTCGCGTAGTATTCAAATATATATGATGCAGAAGATTTGAATGAAAATGCCTTTGTAAATTATCTATTTGCCTGGTCAAATCACCTGTTTCAGAGGGCAGTTCAAGAGTATGTCTATTTCCAGGTACAAAACCCACTTGTCGATGCGCTCCAGATCAGAAAATAGATTTCGCAAGAATATTTCGAGAACGCTCGCAAGTTTCAACACGCCTAGGGCGCGCGTACGCCGGATCTTGCACTTCGCGCTCGATAATGTATGGGACTCGCACTCGTACATTCAAACTACGCGCTCCACGCTCGGGTATTTGTGCCCCGCATTCGGAATGCTTTTGTTATTTTGAGGTGTCGATATCCTGACTAATTTTTGATCTACTAGTCTTTTATTATAATATGAAAACTTTATTCCACTAGCTTTCGTCCAGCGACGCCAGACCTCATCAGGTATACAATATATTATATATTATTATTGGAATAAGAACTGTGGATCCTTTCAGAAAAAAGATTTTTTGTTTTTATGTAGGTATAAAGCGGTGACCATTATTGTTATTATGAGACCGTGTGTCTGGTACTTACATATGGGTAAACGGAGATTAAAATTTGAAACATTTCCTACGATCAGAGAGGATAACACTTAGGTAGTCAATTGTTTAAAATTTTTTTTTTGTTTTTTAAAATAAATATATACTTAGTCATTTTCCTGGACATGCAGCACATTTTTTGTGTTAAAATATGTAAACTTAGGCAGCACTCCTCATCACTATGGCTGCATGTCCAGAAGTGAGTTTTGGAGCAATGTGCGTTCTCGTTCACGCGCAGTTCATATCTATATCTGTTATTAGTTCTATCTTTATATAGCAGGAATGATTTTAAAACGTAAGTTATTTGAAATATTATTATGCATTGCCTGTGATTCGATAATCATGCAGATTTGAAAGTGAATTGAACAAATAAATATCTTTTAGATCCTAGTTAATCAATGCAACCTCATATTCTTAATTAATAACGTAATTAAGTTTAGAATAAGATTACATTTCTCAAAGCTCTGTTGGCTTTAAGGTACAAATTCTCATCGTGGCACTCGCGCTTCGCGCTCGACTTTTAAAGGAATTTTTTATATGTAAATTTATTATCTAAGATACCTTCACAAGGGATATCGAATGCGCTGTTTATTACGAAAAATAAGTGTATCAAAGACCGATTTCATCCGTTCATTTTTTATTGAATTATCTTATTTACAGACGGACGGACATGCAGACAGGCACCATCGCCAAAACTTCATTTTCGGCTTCAGGGGGTCTTGAAACGTGGAGATCCGTTGAAAATTCATGATGTGAAAGTTCAGACGATTCTAATACTTTCTCAATCATAAAAGATGAGAAGGTAAAAATATTGGAAACAGTTTATTTGTACGCGTGCTGAAATAAGGCTTAGGCAGAAACAGATTTTTGAAACAATTCTTGTAAAGCAATTGAAGAACACATATTCTGATATCGAATAACATGAATGCACCTGAGTTTATCCATTATTGCTTGATAAGAACAAGCCTTTTTTACATGCAAAATCGGAATTCGTTGGTAGAGTGCCTTAAAACAGTACCAAAGTTTTCCCTATACTGAGACAACAGGAACCAGTGACTTTTACCTTGTTTCATTTGTTCAGTTATTTCTAAGGGGCACAAGCCACGCTCTCTATCCCTTTCCGACAACCCTTTCATTTTTCCCGGTTCTTTACGTTGAGGCCCAACCTCGGTAAAAATGAACATGAAAGTTCGGACTGTTTAGACGTTTCAATTCAAGCTAAAGACTAAACTGGTAGAAATTTACGTAAAACTTTATGGATGAGTTCAAATCTACTCAACGAACCGCTTTGAAACAATAACATTTCTTCTTTTAGAAGTTCTTCTTTTTCTAAAATCTCTTTTCTCCTCTTTTCAATACTTCCGATTTTTATGTAAACGTCTATTTTTACATCTTTCAGAGCTTCAACAAATAGAAAAATGTTTGGGTTCGACGTGTGAAACATTGAGTTTAATTTATAGTGGTAACCTTCACAGCCATTTGTTGTCCGCGTCCTTGTTGGAGGAAAATCAGCCCAAATGTGTGGTGAAAAACTTGAATCACAGAGTATGTAGGTTTCTAAAATATAGTCACAAAACTTTTCCGCTCTATTATCTAACGGTTGGATAGCCATGAGATCTTTGATAAAACATTTTCTCACATCAAGGGGATTTAAGGAAGCTAGACCAAAGAAGTTTTTTAAAAATGATCCGATTTCCGAATTTTGATCTTGATATTCAACACCTAATCCTAGCTCTTGAATCTTTCCCCACCAAAATGGACTCAAATGGAACCGACTCTTGAATTTGGAAACACTACACGTATGGAAGAATGAATAGCAATTTCAAAGTCTGCATACACTGTTTTGGGATCAAAGACTAAATTATGTTTTTTAAATTCTGATATAAGATGAGAAAATGCTGCTAGGTACGAATTAATTTGTTCACCACTAAGGAGAAAGGAAGCAAGAGGTATGCAGGGGTTTCGAGTTATGGCTCATGACTATTTCTGTCACAAATCAATTTTCTGTGATCGATCATCATGCGTGTCCCCCTCTACCCAACTCATAATAAGATTTGGGTTTTGGAGTGTGAACAGTCATTTTTCTATGTGTGATCCAAATACTGCAAACTTGCTCCTAAACGCCAATGACTGGGAAAGGCGATTGATTTTGTCACTAATCAATTGGTCGTAAGTTTTTACTCTTCTATGATTGATCACTATACTGTGAATCTTTCACTTCACTCTGACTGTGAAAGAGAGTTTGATTTGTAAGCAATCACCCGCTTATGAAAGAGCACAATTCTATATTAACCCTGTCCAATTAGAAAAGGGGGTTCAAGTTGCCACCGATCCCCTTCCGTGACCAAGCATACTTCTGTGAAGGACTGATTCATAGACTACAAATATCACTCTTTGATATACCTCACAGAAGGCTCAAGTAATGTGGCATTAAGGTCAATAGGACACATTGGGTAATTCGTTACATAAGGTAATATGACACATGCTGGAATTTGACTCATCAAGCCTATGGTTTTGTCAGTGTGACGATATTGCAAGCTCAGTCGCTCGCCGTCGATGACTTCTGCGCAGAAGTCATCGACGGCGAGCGAATGAGCTTGCAATATTGCCACACTGGATTTTGTATCATCATATTTGGATTATGATAAAGCACAAGGTAATAAAAGTCTGTCTTTTCTTCAAAAAAGGGGATAAGGGTAGGGTTGAGAGCTACCGCCTGGTTTCAATCATGAATAACTTTTTGAAGGTCTTAGAGAGATGTTTATACGACATAATATTTAATACGGTCAGTTCCTCAATTTCAATGTATCAGCATGGTTTTATTCCTAGAAGGTCAACTACTACAAATTTACTAGCGTTTACACAACACATTGATGATCTTCTAAACGAATATAGCCAGGTGGACGTTATCTACACAGACCTTTCGATGGCCTTTGACAAGGTTGATCACAGTATTTGTTTAGAGAAATTAGCCAATTTAAATATACCGCATAAACTATTGCATCTTCTTAAATCATATTTAACAAAAAGACCAAATATAGTGCAATATGGTGGTCACTCCTCTCGTCCGTTTGTTCCCTCATCTGGTATTCCTCAGGGTTCCAACTGAGGTCCTATTCTTTTTATAATTTGTATGAATGATCTTTCGCCTAACCTAATCTGTTACCATCTTTTGTATGTTGATATCAAACTTTAGATGCCCATATCAAGCATAGAATTTTGTGATGTATCACAAGAGAGCACAAATAATTTCTATATTTGGTGTCTTGTCATTCGTCAAAGTACACTTTTTCATTTACCTGAATATTCTTACTTTTATCTGTCTATTTGTTCGTATAGTTTACTAGGAGAATCAAGTAACCCTGGTCATCATTGGTTGTTAGCAGCGCCGAAACTGAAGTCGCAAATTAACTTCATGGTGAGCTTTGTTTCTATACTAGACTTTGCGATGTGATAATTGGTCATGATAGCTATAGGAGACCCATGCAAAAAGTGCTGAACATAATTGATCGTGCTGACTTTTGAAACGGTCGAATCAACCGGGTAGGGGCTGAATCGTTAGACAGCAATATTTTCCGCATATTCTGAGAATTTAAGACAATCCGTAAGTATGGTCACATTGTGGCACAATTACTTTAAGTGACACATTTCCCCATGTTTCATATTGCCTCACATATCACACTGCATGAGCCTTCTATGAGGGCTCTCAAAGAGGGATATTTGTAGTCTATGAACCAGTTTTATTTTCTTTTCTCAATGCATGAAAGAGAGGAGGGAGGGAGAGAGAGGGGGGAGGGCACCGCTAATCTTCGCCCCTATGCCCATCTCGACCCACCCTATCCTACTGTTTTGACGTAATTTGGTTAGCCCGATTAGAAAATTATGAATAAGCATTTGACTTTTTTTTTACGACTTCGCAATCCCAACCAAAGTCGTGAGATTTATGACATTAGAATTGTTGTTTTGGAAACATGCGCACGTTCCCGGAACCATTCATCATACAATAAAATTTCGTACATCTAGAAATTTTAATGTACTGAAGATTGGTTCTCAATCTCTTCAAGCATTATCGAAAAGTTGATGTAGTCTTTTTATTTCTCCAACGTTATTCCGTACACAATTTTCCGAAAGTATACGAAATTTATGCAACTTCTCTTGGGAAATTCGCAATCCCTATCAGAATCGTGAGATGATAAAATGCAGAATATAATAAAATTGTATACAACCAGGAAATAAGTGTAGTAGCAAATATTTTTCCTTATCTCTTTTGGTGATATTATGAAGTTTTCGTTAACTTTTTCAAAATTGTAAAACTATACTTTCCTTCGGAAAATTACACATAATCTGACACAGTTCTTCCTGATTTTTTTAAAATAACAGAGAGCACTTTCACATCAGAAAAAATCAAGATATAATAAAGGTCAGTGCTCTCAATTATTTCAAATTACCCTCAGTCCCACTTTATAGGGAAAATCTGCATATACTCGATGAAGTTACATACAGAAAATATGTATTTCTTTAAAATACCAATGTATATATGGAGGTTCTGGAATATAACTATTTCAAGTATAAATAGCTACATTCTACTCACAAATCTGCGACATTCGTTATTTGACCAGAATCCTGATAATATAAATGTGCTCTAATTCAAATTTCATGTCATTATAATTTTTATTATAACGTTTTCATTTGATTCTAACAACGATCAACAAACTAGACCTTTTTCTCCATGTATATATTTTTTTTAAGTCAGAATTCGCATCAAAGTTGGGAGATTAATAGTATATTATGCACCGAGCGGAAAACCAGGCGATAATGCGCCGAGCATGAGTTAAGCACCGAGGCAGAGCCGAGGTGATCAACTCATACGAGGTTCAATCGCTTGGTTTTCCCCGAGGTGCATATACTATTTTATCTGCTAGTAGAGGGAAACGAGCAAAACTCGCTGAGGTGATGTGAGAAATAAGTGACGCCATGTTGCACAAAGAGAGTGAGACATTCTCTCTCCTTCTATAATATGGCGGCAGCGCCGCACGTGAAAATAAAATAGATGGCGACACATATGCTCTTCTGTCTCTTTCTTCCTCTCGCTGTGAAAGGAGGAATAAGAGGGGAGCATAATAAAAAAACAGGAGCATAATCAGCCGTTTTCCCTCCTGAAAACAGGAGCATAATCATCGAGTTTCCCTCTACTAGCAGATAAAAATATTTACATGGTTGCTGCGGCACAGTTCTGTGCACCATATCAATAAAATTTAGTAAACAATGGAATCGCATACATCTAATGAATGTCTGGAAGATGTTTGCAAATCTCTGTCGTTGGTATTATAAAGTTTCAGCAATCTTTCTATCTTCCTTGCATTCCACATGTACATAAAAAACACATCTTGTGACATATTCCTTTCAGGTGTAATTGTAAAGAAAAAGGAGGTGATTATATCGAAGAATATTTTGTAGCTAATGTTGATTCTCCATCTATTCTCTTCAATACAGGAGAATAAAGGAGAAACGTGAGCCGATGATAATTTGGAGCAGAAGGGAGTCAGCATTTTGGGACAACATGAACGACATCCGAATCCTCATTTTTTCTTTTCTATTCTGTTTATTTCTTGATCGCGAAATTCTTGATGCTGCAAGTACGGAGCCCAAGACCGGAAATGTCTGTACCACTGCTGCATGCGAATTTGATGGTATGTCTCATTCTTTATGCATCCAGTTTCAGCATATAATTTTTCTTACTGATAATTCGAGCATTTCCATCCTTCTTAATTTCATCTTCTGAACTTTAGAAACGCTTTTATGGTTCCGCGTTAAAATTTAAGATTTTGAGCTTTTATGCGGAGGTGATAAGTTGGCCATTGCTTTATCTTTCTACAGTATGCATATTTCTAATGTTCCTAAAGGAACCAGAACTAGGTGTATTCTGTATATAGAAAGAAAATACAACACAGGTCCTTATGGAATTATTCAACATTACCTGCGGTTATTTTAAAACATTGTTTTTTGGTGTCATGACTTGGGGCACGTCTCATTTCGAATTCAATAGATCGATCAGGACCAAATTACTCTCAAAAAACTGATAAATTTTTGTTACGACTTTCGGATCTCGCGCTTCGTGCTCGATGGTAATCGGCCTGTGTACCTCCCTAGAGTTTTATATAGAGCTTGTGAAACTTGAAACCGAAATGTCGACTCATTTAATTTGATGAGTTTGAATTCTCTTTTGTTGAAGCTTCTCCGGCTTTAACGAATACATCCTCATCGTGTGTCTCGTGCTGCGCACTCGATCAAAGTTTGTCCAAAACGGTTGTCCAAAAGTTAATTTTTTAATACTTGTCATGTGATTTTTTATAAATGAAGCAAAAACTACTTGTCCTACCAAAAAGTTTACTTCACTAAATTTGTAGATCTTTTTTTGGTGCACAATTTTTGTTGAGTTATATTTTCTCGTACCTTGCATAGTATGGCCAAAAAATGAACCTATCTATCCTCCATTATTTTTTGTTACACCGAAATTTGAATCTTCGATTTTTTGAGAAAACTTGAACAGTTATGAAGATCATCCTGGAGGGCTCCCAAAAAGAAACATTTTTTTCTCTTAAACTTTTTTTCATATCTTGCGTTGTGTGGCTAAAAATTCTCATTTTCGTTTACGTTTTTGAATTTTGAAAATGGCGCAACTCTTACGGTTTTGTCTTTTAAAAAAAAATCATGAGGATAAATTGTTTCATTTCTTATCTACTACAATTAACCGTACTTGCGATTTTTGAGTCTTGGAAAAAAAAGTCCAAAATTTTTTTCAAAATGCTTTCCCTCTTCGATTTTTCATCCAAAGTAGCTGGTTAACGAACTCGTTCTTTCTTTTCCGGTTTTAAAAAGTGTGCCAAAGCACAATCCAATATGATCATTCTTCCAAAAGTTGTCGAGTATACAGACAAAAGCAACGACGACAACAGAAAGACACCAACGTAAAAACTACTTTTTCGGAATCAGGAGGTCTCAAAACGTGGAGATTTTATAAATTCCGCGAAAGTCAATTTCCACATAAAACCAATACCTTATCATTATGATGAGAATGTAAAAAGCTTGCACGTTCCGGTTCATTTCTGATCCTATTCTGTAGGTGTCTTCAGAGTAATATAATCCTATTAGGAAAAACAATCAGTTGTGCCTCTATTTTAAACAACCCATTTTTTTTGGTTTTTTATATTCGAGAGCCACTCCCCAAACTCAATCAAAGGGGAAACAGGATGTGCAAGCTCTTTCCCAGTGAATGTCATGTGAAGTTAATTGTAAGCGTGAAATGCTCTGAAGGTTAAACCCTTGTTAAAATTTTTTTTTTAATTCCTAAAAAAATCATGGAAATATTTCTCCACTGAATAACACAAAAAAAAGAGGTTTAGACCTAATAAAATCAAAATTTTTATCGAAAGAGCCAATAATTCGAATAAATTTCAATAATTATGGGTTCATATCATTCTCAGTTTTATATAAATGACGCATTAGTGAAAATTGAATCGAGGATTTTTTAAAGGATGAGGACTTGAAAGCAAAATTTTAATTTTGCAGCTAACATAATCCTGCACTATATGGACCCCAAGGCATCACCGTGCGATGACTTTAACAAATTTGCTTGTGGTTCATTTTTGAAGAACACATCAATTCCAAATGGCAGGACACGCGTTGACAGGTATGACATTATTTATCAGAAAAATCGAGAGCAACTGAAAGTAAGCCTTGAAGAAAAAACTCAAACCAAGGAACCGAAATGGATCACAATAGCGAAAAACTTCTATAAGGGCTGCATGGACACGAGTAAGCAGATTTTAGAATTTGAATGTCAGGATAAAGAAAATCTGATAAACGAAAATTTCATTCCCTTTTTTCCTCAGCTGGTATAAAAAAAAATGGTATCCGCACACAATTGAGACACTTGAGGGAAGTAGGTGGTTGGCCTGTTCTGGATGGGAACGTGTGGCAAGAGAAAAAATTTGAGTGGAAACAGGCCACTTATACTTTGCTGAGATTAGGATATGGAGTTGGTTATCTCTTCTCTATATCAGTAATACCTGATTTTGCCAACAGCAAAAAACGTGTACTGAGTGTACGTAATCAGAACCAATGTAAAATACGAAAAACTCGGATTGAAACCTTACATGATTCAATTGAAAAATACTCTTTACAGATCGACCAACCTTACTTCTCTCTTGATCGCGAAGATTTAGTAAAGGGATTCAATAACCCAAAAGTCAAAGACTACTACGATCATATGATCGAAATTGCTTTTCGTTTTGGTGCAAACAAAACCGTAGCTCAGGAGGAATTGAAGGAATCTCTCAAATTCCAAATTAAACTCGCCAGTGTGAGTATGAAGTTATGATTAAAGTAGTCCAAATTGATGTAACACCCAAAATGTAGAATTTTATATAGAAAAGGTAAGAGAAGACTGTGTCATAGGAGATATAAGTTTGGGATTAGTTAAGAGGTCATTGCGTGTTGTTCTTCCAAATGAGACAATGGTCTCACAACTCTTCTCTATTACGGAACACTGATTAATTTCTTCAGCAGTCGTTTAAGGTTATCATGACATACGTTGTCCAACGACATGTGAACAAGGACATTCACATCGGCACTGGACATAGAAATCTAGATAGATAGATAAACGTTTATTTTTCAGCCTACTGGCCTTGAAAAATTGACTTGCTTACACCACCATGTTTTACAAAATTTTTTACATCAAATACTTAATTCTAACCTCCGTCCACACT
>WSXT02079734.1:0-12045 GCA_011762715.2 Neuroterus valhalla
ATATAATTGGAGAAACAACCACTTCAGGGTGGTTAAATTACTTCTGTTATGAATATAAATAGATATTCCGAGCCATTAAATTTCAGTTCGTATCAACAAAATATTTTAATTGTTCGAGAATATTTTTTACTAAATTGATGATTTGTATACAGAAAAAAAATGTTTCAACAAATTATTCAATCAGATTGAAGGCATCTAGGTGTTGCATGAAATTTTCAATTTCGCGCATCGAAATAAATATTTATTCAAAATATATTTCTCTGCTTCGAATTACCATCAGTAATTGGACCAATGGAATCAAATTGAATTGTTTGTGCAAAATTGATTCTTTGCACGAAATTGATTTCATCGGCTCCAGAGAATATTTCTTCATAGGACAAATCAGATTCCAAGAAATCTAGAGTTTTTCAATCAAAGAAATCATTTTGACTGTATGAAATATTTATTTCAATCAAAAAAATACGGCAAAAAAATTCATTCCTTTGGATCAGCGGAATATATTTACTTGATTCAAATAATAATATCTTCCATTAAACGATATTTTCTTGATTCTAAGAAATCGAATTCGAGTAAATGCGTTTACTTCATTTAATTGGTTGAAAATATCATATTTTGTTATCCATTATATTCTTTCCTTAAAAATCCAATTTGTACTTAAATCATCTTCTTTGGTCCAAAATGCACCTTAATTCGTTAAAAAGTACCCTCTTCTCTAAAATCTAAATTGGTCCTTAAAATTCGTATCCTTGGCTCGAAACTTTGAATATTTGGTTGAAAATTCTTTGTTCTGCTTGAAAGTTCAACTATTCAGTTGCCAACAACTGTGTGGTTAAAAATGAATTTCGTTTTTGTTGACAGGGTAATACAGTTCATGTACGGCAAAAAAACTAGGAAGGGTAATAAGAGAATTAAATAGTTAGAAAAAAAGTAAAATAAATCAATAAATAGGTGTAAAAATAATTAAAAACAATTATTTTCTCAATGAAGTGAATGTTGAAAAAAATGACTCAAGTGTTATTATTTCAAATTAATCTAGATATAAAAAATATTTAAATTTCGTGTCCTCTGTTTTATTATTAATTCTTAGTGCAGCAGATAATATTGTTTTTCTCTTTGTAAAATAGAAAACATATTTTTATTCTTCACCTACTGTTTCGTGTTCACATCATGAAAATTTTTAGATGGAACTATAAAAAAAATATGTTTGTGGCACATTCTTTCTGCGTGTTATATATTCATGAAAATTTCGATAACCATTCATATAGCCCGCAAGTTTTCTCTACTTCTCCAAAATGAGTGGAAAATTTATATTTGCGTTTGTACTAGGTAAGTGATTATGATGAAAATTATCAGAAATTATGATTCTGATGCACTTCAATTCAAAATTACGTCGGAATACCTTATTTGCAAGATAACCGATATTTCTAAAGAAATAAATACCCGAAAACGATATTGACATATCTTATTTTCAAAGCAATGGCAACTTTAATATTGACAACTGCTCGCATGACTGACTCTGAACAGGATGTGAGTTTAATTTTACTTATTTCATATCATCTATTTGATTATAAGGATTTACGAAATCCTTCACAAGTACTTCAAAATCAGTGTTTAATTGCTTCTCTTTAGATGATTCGAATTATTCACTTCTCCTGGGCATATTCTAACGTGCAGTTCTGACCAAAAGGGCAGTTGTAAAAAAAATGTTCAGTTCTAAAACTTGATAATGGGCAGTGCAAAAATACATTTTGAGAGTTGATAGAGGAAGGAAAGAGAGATTTTCTTCAAACTACATTTTAGCACATCAAGGCCATGAAAAGTAATCGATTTCAGCTATAATTTTTTAATTGTGCAACATTACACTACAAAAACAAATAAGTATGTTAACAGTTTTGACGACATGCGTAGAAAAATCGGATTTTCAAATCCTTTTTTTTTTACTTTTCATATAATAGGGATTCGGTCAGTTCTTATTGAGGCTTAGAATATGCCCTGCACTTCTCAGAGTTGAAAAATTCTTTCTGCTAAATTAGAACAATCAAATTATCAAAAATTTGTCACAGACAATATTCATGCTAACATAAATCATATTTCTTGCATAAAATTTCATTCAATACTATTATGGCGAGAAGAGCTTTCGGCAGCAGATAAGAGATTGCCGGGCAATGTGCAATGTGAGTAGATCGGATCAAATTTTACAGTCAAAAATTCTTATAGCCACAAATATGACGATTTCTAAAACAAGAACTATTATCCCTTATGGAGAACAGTAAAATTTAATTTTGTAGAACTTGTTTGAACCTATAATTTTGTTCAGTATCTGTTGCAGTATCTTCGTCAAGGGGAATTTAGAATTCTCTTAGTTTTTCTTTTTTTATTTCTCCATCCAATTTTTCTTCACATTTCATCCGTATGAGAGGTCGGTCTTTGTCAAAGCTCTGCGTTTTAAAACCCTCTATATCATAAAATAGTATATTGTACAGCTGGGAGAGAAAGAAGGCGTTTATTGTCGAGCGCGAAGTGTTCTGAAAGAGTCAGAGTCGAGAGGGACGCCGAAGGCGTCCCCGAGTCCGCATGCGAGTTCTGGAAAATCGCGCTATGGGATATTTGAGTCGATTTTGAAAGAAATCAAATATCTCGGGACCCAGTAGGCGTAGGAAAAGAATCAAAAAGCATTTTGAAGTTCAAATGATTTACAGTAAAGGAAGCTTAGCCTAGTCTATTTAAATCATATTAGTGACCTTCGAATGCAAAGTTGAAGTATTAATTTCTTGAAAAATCTTCCTCTCTCTCATATCCTACGGTACAAATAAAATTATTTTCTGGAAAATAATTTAGTGTACTTGTACTTAGGCATGCGAAGAACAAAAATATGGGTCCATATTAAGTCACATGCGGCAAGTCTCACCTGTGGCAAGTCTCATCTATGACAAGTCTCATCTGCGGCAAGTCTCACCTGCGGCAAGTCTCACCTGTGGCAAGTCTCTTTGCGTCAAGTCTCATCTGCGGCAAGTCTCATCTGCGGCAAGTCTCATCTGCGGCAAGTCTCTTCGCGGCAAGTCTCATCTGCGGCAAGTCTCATCTGTGGCAAATCTCACCTGCGGCAAGTGTCATCTGTGGCAAATCTCTTTGCGGCAAGTCTCCCTTGCGGTGAGTCTCATCTACGGCAAGTCTCTTTGCGGCAAGCCTCTTTGAGGCAAGTCTCCTTGGCGGCATCTCTCCCGAGTAGATTGTCAATTTTGTGGCAAGTCTCCCGAACCAAATTGTCTACCTGTGGCATCTCTCCACCTCAAAAGTGGCAAAAGTGCAGCATCTATTCCTAACTCGATTTACCATTCTAAGTTATGTGACCTACATTATTTCGAGGACCAGTTACAGGGGTGCCCCCCCCCCCAAGACAGGGGAAAAGGGGGAGTTTTTGTGACCCACACTATTCCCTTAACCTATCACAGGAGTGCTTTTTCGCCTCCTACAAGATTTGGAAGAGGAGGGAGGTATCAATCCTGGCTTACTTCCACGAACAGTGTTTTGCCACTTCAAATTTTTCAAGGGGAGAGATGCCGAACTCCTGTCACTTTGGAGGAAGAGGAATGCCGTAGGTAGACAACTCGGTTCATGAGGCTCGCCACAATATTGACAATCTACTCGGGAGAGATGCCGCAAGAGAGACTTACCGCAAAGAGACTCGCCGCAGATGAGACATGCCGCAAATAGACTCGCCTCAGGTGAGACTAGCTGCAGGTGAGACTTGACACAAGGGAGACTTGCCGCAAAAAGACTTGCCGGAGATGAGACTTGCCGCAGGCGAGGCTTGCTGCAGGTGAGACTTGCAGCGGGTGAGACTTGCTACAAGGGAGACTTGCCGCAAACAGACTTGCCGAAGATGAGACTTGCCGCAGGTGAGACTTGCTGCATGTGACTTGATGTGGACCCAAAAATATATTCTTCCAAATTTTTTCTATCGAGGGGTCAAAGAAATGATCAAGTTTGAACAGCGAATATTTATTGTATTTTTACAAAATTCGTTGGCTCAGGTACCTTGGGTGAAAGAAAGTTTGAATAAGAGAATCGATTTTTTGGAATCGAAGGGTCTCGAGGCGTCGAAAATTGCTAAAAGCTGGATAGTTCCGAATTTACGTGAATTTATTACCTCCCATCATAAATAATGAGAATGTAAAGTTTCTGGTGCGTACACATTTGGTTCGGTCCACATAAACTTGCAATATTTTCAGAAAAACCGACATCTCATTTGGTCAGTAGTCGCGAAAGTTTGATAGAAAAAATAGTGTTATTTTCTCAAAACAACCCTAGAATTTCAACTGCTCATAACTCGACAATAATGTTTTTTTTTCAAAACGCTAAAATACATTTTTTCTCATACACTGTTTTAGAATGGATTCGTTTAGTATGAAATTTTTTTCATTTTTTCTCCTCTGCATTGAAATCTTGATTCGAAAAACAAGTCACCCATAGGAAAAAATTTCATGCCTCTAGAAAGCTGTGAAAGAACAAGTTTGTGGCACTATAGGGAAAAAGGATAAGATCACATGCAAATTTGCCCAACAAAGTGAATTATCTTGTTATAAAACCTCATGTTCATTAGGTAAGTTGTGCAGAAAAACTTTTTTATTGATTTTGAAATAATAAATGAAGAATGACAACAATTTCCAAGCGAGAAATGACCTCCATTCGTAAGGACCAAATATTAAAAATGAGGATATCATTCTCGTGAGATAGTTGAATAATATTTCTAAGTTTTTTCTCTAATTCTCAAAGATTATAATAAATACTTTTGATTATTTCAGTGTTCAAACCCGTTGCAATGGAACAATGCAACCCACTTTCACCATCTTTCTTCTGTCCTGGTCACTGATAGATAGTCCATTGCTACAGGAAACTTCTTTCAGTTTCCTCCTGAATTAAAGTTTCGAAGTATATTCATTTTTTTTGCGTGCTTCAATTTTATTTTAAATCAAAGTTTCAAATTGCTTATAAGAATTTAGGGGCATGTGAGTCTGTTACGTTAAGGTCAGCCTGCTGCTTATGACTGACTTAAAGGTAGTTAAAAAACAAATATTAGTTAAAGATTCGTTCAACAAAGGACAAGGATTTATCTGTTTGGGTAAATATGGAGTGGTCAAAAGTCAGCATTCCACGTTTGGATAATTAGTGGTCTGAAAAATGGCCGATTGTTTGATGCGGTTAGTCTGTAATTGGCGCTAGCGAGAATTTCATTAGCGAGAAAGAATCTTATATGTTCTTTAATTATTGTTATATATTTAATTTTTGATAACAACTAATTTACGCGTTCATCAACGTGACTACTGGTTACATTTGATTATATTCAACGATTTTGAAATTGGAAAAATAATATGTCGTCCTGAAATTTTGGGAATGGGATACAAGATACATAAGAGTGAGTCTATCTGCCCAATTTGATTATTGATTTTCCGACAGTAATGCAATTGCAATTATTCTATTTGAGCTAGAGCTCTAAAGCCCTGTTCTCAGTCACATTTCATGTTAAACATGAAATAAGTTGAACCATCTATTCATTCATTGTATATTGTGTTACTAGTAATTAATTAAGTTTTCATTTGCAGACGTGCCATAATACATATCAAATCATTTTCAAAAATCTGTTTATAAACATTGACATTTTTTGGATTACAAAGCCGCCGAATATGAACCATTTATCTGGTTATGTGACAGAATGCTACATGTCCTTAAATACATTTTATTTCATTTCCAGCGTAGAATATTGATACCTTCTGGCTATAATATCGATTTTGTATTTTTTATTTTGTTTATGAGAGTGTGTTTTGATTTTTGTGTAACTTAAAAACTAATAAAAACAGAATTTGAAAAAATGTGCGATTTTCCTCCGTTAAAGATCAATTCAACACGTCTGATGACATCAGTCATATGTTTATACCCAGGCGTAGATTTACCTATAGGGCAACATGGGCACTGCCCCGGGGCGGCAAATTTTAGACCGAAAAAACTGAAGAGAAGAAAGAAGAAATGGAAAAAAAATAGTGATGAGTATACGGTCTCTGAAAATTAAAATCTCTTTCTAAAAATTAAATTCAGACAATAAAAATATCACCGTGATAGAATATCAAATAAATTGCTTCGGTTTGATGGTCATTTAAAAAAATATGCGGCATTTTTCATTTTTGCCCCGGGAGGAAAAATTCCCAAATCCGGCTATGTTCATACCTGATTATTGAAAAGTGCAGTGGTCGGCCACTTTTTTTTTTTGAAAGGTCAGTCAACCAAATAGTTCATTTTTTAACTTACCTGAGAAGAAGTATTTGGATTTGGTCTGGACTGATCTCGTTTTGGATTTGACTGGCGAGGAACAAGACATATAAAAGCCGAGTCGATGTGAACTGGTCCTAGATACGGAGTATTATTTTGAGTCCAAGAAATGAACAAAATTCCTTTTAGAGAAGATTACATTACAATTTTTATGGTTGAGGCCTAGGCAAAAACGCTTAGGATTCAACATTTACAGAAAAAAATCTGTTGTTTAATTTTTCATATTATTTATTATTATACCATTAAGCCAAATCCCTTGCGAGGTAAGCGTAACTTGTTCGGTTCCAGCCCCTCCGTACTACTGGAAAATAGAGGATTGATGCGGAAGGATTGGGAAGTGGATCAGTCTTAGAATTTATTGCATGTTTATTGCGAACAGAAAGAAGCTTCTTTCATTGTCTACTGAAGATGCGGGATTTTCAGTAAACCGGGGCCTGAATTGAATTATTAAGCAGAATGACTATACGCGAGGCCACTTCGTCAACATAAGAGGTAAGACCTGATTAAAACAATACGCAGCAAAAGTGAGTCCAGCCTCTTTGAGGATTCTAAAATCGTTTGATTCGTTTTTTCTACGAGTACGTTCGCTTGAAGATGGCAGCTCGAATTAAGGGTCAGGTTAATCCCGTATTTTTGACAAAGTTTTGCGAAACTCTCCGACGTAAGAACGGTATCTCGTATCACAAATTATTCGATTTACGGCGCCGAATCGTCAATTAACAGCATTATTTTTTTATAGACATCGAGGTGTCTGTACTTTTCACGCGTACAAAACAACGAATTTTGTTAAGTTGTCGTTTATCACGAGGATATATGCTTATTTTTCCGCGGGGTTCCCGAAAAAAGAGATATTCGTCAATGTTCGGTGAAGGGAAATTCACGCGCTTGGTTTGTGCGTTCAGTTTACAGAAATCTACAACGAGTCTTGACTCTCAGGACTTCTTTTTGACCAATGATACAGGACTTGCTTATTGGTAACTCGTTTCCGTTACAATATCCGCGTCTTTTCAATCATGCACGATCGTTTTTATAGTTTTGCTTTCATCTTTATTCGCTCGGTTCGGTTTCATACTTATCGGAGCAGCATTCGGCTTTGCAACAATATTCATCTCAATCAGTTGCGTATAACCTACAGCGGCCATATCCTTAGAGATGCAATCTCGATGCTCGTTGAGAAGTTTCAGAAACTCTTCGCGTTGTTTTCTCGTGACGGACGCGTCCGTGTTTACGTCTTCGTGGGTGATGGGTTCCTCTTTTGGAGAAGGGAAGAGACAACCCGACCAGTATTTAGATGAGTGCTTACAAAAAGTATTGCAAACGCACTAAACCACCGTTCGCAAAAAAGAAGCTCCAGCTCCCCCTCTGCCTTGGCCATAGGGTTAAAAATTATCTCGAGGTCTTTGTGAGGCAGGGATCTGCACAGAACTCACTTCGGAGCCGTTGAGGCATGTGGAAGCCGCGCGACCGACAATAAAGTGAGCAAGCGGGTGACCCATAGGGTCGATGAGCCTCTCACGAACCGAACACAGATCGTTTCTTGAGTCCAAAAAAAATAACCACATTCGCCTAGCCATTCTTCAGCAGGAGCTTAAGAGAAAAGAAGAGATAATAAAGCTTAGCCTTGGTGACCAAGGAGAAGCTCTTTAGCTGCACCCCAAACCTCAAGCAGAGAGAGAGAGAGAGAGAGAGAGAGAGAGAGAGAGAGAGAGAGAGAGAGAGAGAGGACAAAGGACCCGAATCTATCCAATCCGGAAGCGGGATCGAGTGCCTCATCTGTGAACACACGGATCGCCCTCAGAAAGGAATGACCCGCAAATTCCTCGAATTCCGCCTGTGCATCCGACGAGTATTTCAGGAATGCGCATGATTCCAGGTCGATGCTTAAGCCGTTAAAAAAATCCAACAAGTCCTCATCACAGTAACCAGGCCTCTTGATCGTGATGAGAGCGGCCATCAACTCACGGGCAGGTATCAAACAAATCCACCCAGGGATGACGTGGAATCCCCTGTTTAAAGCTCTATCCTGCTCTGCTCTATCTGCCGAGTCAGGCATTCTGCAGCCATCGAGCTACTAGTCCAGTGGCGATCCCGCAGGATAAACCTGTCTATCAGCAAGAATTTTCCCAGCCAGAGGGGCTTCTCCGCGGCCTTGTACAGCAAGATCGAGATGAGGGTAGAACTCATTCAGCCAAGAGGAGCCCTGAGGTGGGCAAACTGAACACGGTCAAGCATCCACTCTAGTATTTGATCGTCGCCTTACAAGAGACCACTTCCTTCCACAACCCCAGAGAGGAATCCTCAGCCTTGAATCTGGACCTTGTGAAGGCACATAATTGGCACTTCGAGATCGACAGAAAGAGATCTCGAGTAGCAAGCCAAGAAGAGATCATCTCAACCGCCCTGGGAAGCAAGGCCGTCTCATCCTGCATGTCATTCATGGTAGCATGGAGAAGCATGCTAGCATGGTAGCATGCCATCAGCGTAAATTGACACGCTTACCTTCTTTGGGCGATAAAACGACAGTCTCCTCAAAGCCAGGTTAAGAAGAGAGAGGAAAGTACTCATCCCTGGGGCGTATCTACCTCGCAGATTTTGGGGACACCCCCCTTGGGTGATTCCATGGTATCCCAGATCCCTGAAGGCATTTTTTTCTCACGAATCTGCTTGGCAAGTTATCTTCTTCTGATCATACGTCTCCTGATATGTGACTAATCGCATTCACGATTCCACCAGAGAGGCTTGCCCCCCTCCCCTCACTCGGCCCCAAAGATAACCGGAAAGACCAATAGGCCCCCAAAGATTAAAAAATTCCCTCCATGAAACGCTCGTAAACCTTCTCCAGTGCATCGCTATAGCGTAGGTCATTCATCTTCCACCTGCCTTCGGAAAACGAACTAATCAAAAGATTTTACAATATAGCGGTTAGATTGCAAGCGGGCTGAGCTAGAAGATGTTTCCAGCTTGTAGAAAATTGGGAAGTGGTCGGACCGGTAAGTGTCGTCGCCCACTCTAACAGTCGACATTGGGAGGCGACTGGTTGAGCAAAGGATCATTAGCCAGGCAACTCATAGGAGATTGGAGCTAAACGAAGTCCTCATGGAGGAATCGACGTTAAAATCGCCACAGAGTCAGCTAGTCCCTCCCTGACCAGGATCGGCGCCTCCCCTTCAACGTTGTCTCTCATAAACTAAGGACCCTCTAGTGAAGGACGCAACAATCTTCCCCCACCATGAGCCCCCAGCTACGATCCGGAATAGGAAGTCGTCATACTATTTCAGCGCGCGCTCCGTTTGAATATTGTAAAACTCGATACATTCGAGGGATAAGATATCCCATGAATACGCCGACTGAACGTGTAACGTGTAACTACATCCCCACCATAACCGCCCGACCGGAACTATCCCGGATTGCCTCTCCACCAATCAGTGGACAGTGGTAGATTGTCGCGTCCTTTTGTAGAGAGTCCTCATCATAAACCACACTGTGTGCGATACAGTAAGCAAGCTTAACGTAATTACTTCTGGGATCCATTCAGGAAAAACAAGGAACCCCTCGGGAAGCCAGGAGGCAGGCTATATTTTCGAGGAAAAGGAAACGAATAGGCGGTATGCATAAGTTCGTAAAACTGACTCCCTCCTGCCCGCACCGCCACTAACCTGCGACGGCGGCCATATTGATACCACTCAGTCAGCTTTGGTTCATGTGCAATATAGACAAAATACCGGAAAATGTCAAATTTTTTTGTAAATAATTATTCTGCTAGTCTGACGGGTGATGATTTTACAGGATATAAAGTTGAAGTTGCGTTATGTGAAAGTATTGATACGTATTCGTCAAAAATAAGTGATTTATCAACAAAAGAGAGTGAAATACCCGCAGTTGCCGCTTTAGATCTTCTGACTTATTTGGTAGATACTACAGACTTTTAACCAAATCACGTGAATTAAATCAAGGTGTTTATCAAGTGGAAATGTAATAGTTTGTTCCAAGGAGAGTAGTTCGCTTAATGGCACTTCTGGTAGAATTTTTCCGGTTTCATATTGATTTCTTATTTTGCTCCAGAGGAAGAGATTAGGCTGATGGCCCGATGATTTCATCGTTTCCATACTTTTTCTAAAATAATGTAGACTATTATATATATCAATCAATTTATCAATTATTTATTTATCAATTATAATACATTGAAGAACACGATTTCTGATAAGTAATTCAGAGAATGAAGAGAATTAAATTTTAATTAATTCGATATTGAATAGCAAGTTTTTGCATGGGTTTTATTTTTATGCAAAATTTATTTTCCCAGGATAATTAGACATTCAATTTTACAGGTGAGGCATTCACGATGCACATTAGAACCACTTTTAAACTGTTGGCTCTTAGGAAAACGGAATGGGGAGATTATAACAGGACACTGTATGTGCATATCAGGGAATTCAGGTGCCTGTTCTCATGTTGGATAAATTTCCTTTGCCTTGGAGTATTTTGCGAACACTGTCTGCTCAGAGCAGCCAAATATGGCACAAATAACCATCGTGAGAACGAAAAATGGCTAAATTAATATAAAAAAATTGAGAAACACAGTCACTTCACATACAAAATAAGACCGGTTGCGGTAACAACATGGCCAACCTGTCAGTTCGCTGGCAGAGGGGTACAGGCGGAGGGCGCTGTGACGTCACGTGCATACCACCTATAGAAGTAAATATAGTGTAGAGCGTAAACCCACAATGCTTGATTCAGTAAACATAAAAAATTGCTTGGACCCGAATTTAAGGAAGGAAGCTCGTAATATTTGAGCTCTACAAGAAATACCCCGTTTGGCGAGAAGAAAGGTGTAAAATAAGATAAAGATAGATACATAAAATGAAAGAAGATTGAAAATCGAAATAAAAAATAAAAAAAACGCAAAAGAAACATGTCAACCAAAAAGGAAGCCCGTTCGGAGTAGAAATGAAACAAAAAGGAATGGTAATGAAATTGACAGAAAAGGAACACCAACAGAGAAAACAGTTTTTGGGGTAGCTCAATCAAATCAAATAAAAATATAATTTAATAAAATAACCCGTTTTTTAGGATAACAAGATTAAATGAAATCAAAATAAGATCAAAACAAAGGAAAAATGCCCGTTTGGCGTAACAAAATTGAAAGGGAAAGAAATAAAATAGAAACCAAAGCAAAATGCAAACAAAAGGAACCCGTTCTTGGATAAAAATAGAATAAAGCAAATACAAAGTAAAATAAAGATTTCGAAAGAAAAATGTCAATAAAAACCCCTTTATGGTAACAAAATAAAAATGATATCAGAATAGGAACAAAAAAAAATGCCAACAAGAATAAAAATAAACATAAAATAAGGATGGTGTAAAATCTGTATGAGCTCACATTTATTAGAAAACACATATAAAACTATAAATTTAAAATTTGTGTCGACAGAATCGCCAGTCGTGAGAGTACTGAGGCCCTTCTTGCTTCGATACATTTTCGAACCTTCGTCATTTCGTCATTTCGTAGGACCTCGGATAAGATCGCAAAGGATCGGTGATAAGTTTCGAATCGGACGGATTCTCGTTAGAATAAATTATTACGTAGTAACATTCTGCCGGATTTGAACGAATCGCGTTCAACAAATTATACATCTATACCCAGGTGCGAATTCGCCGTCGGCCCGCGGTCGGGCCAACCGTCGGACGGTCGGTCCAACTTCGTGCGCCACTGGTCGG
>WSXT02079745.1:0-12044 GCA_011762715.2 Neuroterus valhalla
CCCTCTGGATAGAGCATCTGCTGGATTGTCTTCGGATCGAATATGTTTCCAAGAAACGTGATCTCTTATCGATTGAACATCTGAGACCCTGTTGGATTCAAAAACATTAGGCAAGTAAGGAGCCTTCTTGAGCCAACAAAGCACGATAGTTGAATCAGACCAAAAGGTTATATGATCAATTGAGAAATCGAATTGAGCTCTTGATTTGACAAAAAGCTTCTTAAGAATAGATGCGCCACAGAGTTCTAATCTAGGAATTGTCATACCCTTTAGAGGTGCGACTCGCGATTTACTACAAGCTAACCTTATCTCGACATTGCCCAGAGAATCAGTTGATCTGACGAAGACGTGCGCCATATCCATGCTTACAAGCATCACAAAAAACATGTTAACTGGTGAACGTTTGGTAAATGTTTAAATGTTAAAAACATGCTAACTGGATTCGGAATCTGGATCTGTCGAGGGAATAGGAGTTGCTTAAGAAGCGATAGCTGATCAGCTAATAACTTCCATTTGGTATGAATAACCTGAGGGAGAGATTCATCCCAACTAACCTTTGCCTTCCAGCAATCTCGAATTAAGACCTTGGCAATAAGACCACTGGACCTAGCAAACCTAGAGGATCAAAAATTTTGGAAATTTCTGACAAAAAAAGTCGTTTGGTGGAACACAACTTGTGAATCCACCTGATTGACAAAATATTGGAAAACATCTCTTTTAGAATCCCACATGATACCTAACATCTTCTTGACGGGATCTATACTGACAACACAATCAAAATCAAAAATCTTTTTGTCGATGTTATCTAACGCAGATTGATGATTGGAGGCCCATTTTCGAATAATGAAACCACCACGATGCAACAAAGCTATCATTTCGTCACGTAAAGCTAAGATTTCTTACAGAGAATCTGCACCAGAAACAAAATCATCTACATAAAAATCACGGAGAAGAAGCTTGCTAGCTCTAGGAAAATCTTTTGCTTCATCACGAGCGAGTTGTTGAATGGTACGGATTGCTAAAAAAGGAGCAGAAGCTGTACCAAAAGTGACTGTGTTTAGTTGGAAAGTCCTAAGAGTTCCCTTATAACGCCAAAGAACCTTTTGAAATTTCCGATCGTCAGGATGAACTAGGATTCGCTGGTACATTTTTTCAATGTCCGCTGTTATCACGTACTGTTGAGTACGGAACCGAAGAACCTGCTCAAAAACAGGGTCCTGAATTGTTGGACCAACGATGAGAGTGTCATTGAGCGAAATTCCCGTGGATGTTTTGGATGACGCATCGAATACTACTCTAACCTTGGTAGTTTCGTTGGACTCTTTGATTACGGCATGATGAGGAAGGAAATAACCGTCATCAGTATCGTCACAAAGAGTTATATGACCGAGTGCTATGTACTCTTCCATGACCTTGGTATATTCAGCTTTTAGAGTCGGATTCTTTTCGAATTTCCGTTCAAGAGAATAAAAACGCTTGAGAGCTTGTGTTTTGGATTCACCAAGATTGAATTTTGAATCTCTGAACGGAAGACGAACAATATACCTGCCTGTCGGATCTCGTTTAGTGTGAGCAATGTAATGCTGCTCACAAGCGACTTCGTCACGAGACTTGACGGGCTCATGATCAAGATCTTCGATGAGCCAAAAACCTTCAATCAGCTTGTCTAATTTGACGACATTACAAGAGGCAGACTTTGAAGACGACTGATCAGTAACTTCTCCAGCTACAATCCAACCTAGACCCATCTTTTGTAAGATGATTTCGGATGCTTCATGTTGAAACTAATTTGCCCCACAGCTAATACCGATAAAGTGGCACTGGAAGATAACAAGATATCGATAGATTTGGGTAAGTGAAACTGAGGATCAGCTAATTTGATATTTTTTGGAATGTTGAAAAGTTCGCAGGGAAGGTGTCGTTAGGCACAGCGTCAGCAATTTTCAGTACCACTAAACAATTAATTTTATAATTGAAATTGTTGTAAATTGAATGGACACTAGTTTGTACATATTTGTTTGAAACAGCGCACAGATTGTCAACTGCTCCAATGCTAACTGAACAAGAAGAAGTGGGTAAAGCTAAGGATTTTGCAAATTCTTCAGTTATAAGATTCACGGTAGAACATGAATCTAATAAAGCTCGTGCTACAAACAAATTCCCTCGTTCGTCCTCCATCTTGACGACAGCCGTTGTCATTAACTGAGATTCTGAAGGAAAAGCTATGGAGGCATAAGATTTATGTATTAGTCAACTTGAAGGTGCGTCAGCATTCGAGGATTTAGCCTCACTCTTAGTCCTACAACCTTGTCCCTTGGACGATTGAGACTTCTTCCCTCTATGCAAAAGAGAATGGTGTTTCTCACCACATTCCCGGCAGCGTTTGAGGCTATCACAAGGGCGAGGATGATTCCAAAGACAATTAAAGCAAAGTTTGTTGTTTGTCGCAAAATCCCACATTTCGGGCAAGAACGAGAAACATGAGAAGATGATGATGTAGATGGTGAATTTTGCGACGAGGAAGTAGCCAACGACCTGGCAGTTTGTTTCGGAATCTTGGACTGATGTTGAAGGGGTGAATCGACAGGGCGTTTTTTTGTATTCTTACGATGATCATTGCACTCTTCCAGGGCCTCTTGTTTGAAAGTAATTTTCTGAATAAATTTAAAGAGTTCTTCCAAAGTTGGAAGTTCATCGACTTCTAAATTATCGTTCCAACGACTGAGGATATGAGCCGGTAAACATCGCTCAATAATTCGAACAACTAACTCATCACTGGGTTTCGCATCAATGCGGCTAAGCACGTGAAGATGTTGACGAGCAGAGTCATACAAATCAGGCAATGAAACTTCACCTTTGGAATGGTCTTTGCCCACCTTTGGAAGATCTAAGATCGCGTTCAAATGACGATAAGCGACAAGACGTTTTTGATCATGATATTCGAGCAGAATTTCCCACGCCTTGGCATAGTCAGCCGCATTTGGGGACAATTGGGAAATTTTGCTAGCTGCCTTAGATTTAACGCTACTGAATAGTTGACCAGCTTTGACGTCATCGCTAAAATCCGTACGATTATGTACAAGGGTAACGATCTGATTTTTAAAATTGGGCCACTCTTTACGGTCACCATAAAATTTGGGAAGCTCAATGTCAGGCAGTCTGGGTCTTTCTCGTCTGTTCGTCAAAGTGATAGTGCTTGAATTTAAATTTGAATTTGCAACCGGAATCAAGGTTCGTTGGGCCGTCTGGTAGGCTTCTGTCACAGTGGTAGCTATATCATAGTACGCGTTCGAAAGTTCTTCAAAGGATTTTACAAGAGCATGATCAGCTTGAAGAGTGTGAATTTCTTCGTTAAATTCAAAGTATTCATGGTAGAGGTTGGTTACGGAAGCTAATCGCAAGTTACTATTCGTAGGGTTAGGTAAATCGTCCCAGAATTTTTGTAAACTGGTCACCTACCCTTGTAAGGTTTGGAATTTTTTGGAAATGAATTCTACGCGCAATTTTTGCTCCTTTGTGAGAACCATTGTACTGTTGATCAATTACGACAATTTCAAGGATGCAACAAAATGAGAGAAATCAAGATTTATCGATGAAATGTAAATAGTTACACATTATTGCGAATATATGGTTTAATATATGGTTTCGCTGCGCGAATGTTACAACGAATGCGGTGATACGAATTCGTAAGCGTTTCCAAACCAAATAATAATTGTAACATAAAAGTCAAGCGATGGATAGAGACAAGCCAAATGATAAAGAAAAAAAAAGGAATTTCAATAAAATATAATGAAATAAAATTTCACGAAATTGGGAAAATATCAAAGACTTATCTTAATAAAAATCCTGTCCCACGATGCAGAGGCCGAATAGGCGGTGAGTGTTCCTGGAACGGGAATGCCGGTTGGACGTTGAGAAAAGCAAAGACAGTGGCACCGTTGGCTGATGTAATCGACGCTTCGACGACAAGCCTTCACTTAACGACACTGTGTTTGGCGACGCTAACACTAGACAGCCCGAAGGCGTTGTGGCTTTGTTCGCCGTTAAAACTCACTGATGGTGACGTTATCACCGAAATTCCCGAAGGCGCTGTGGCGTTACCACAAGACGTCCATTCAAACACGTGCTCGCGCGAAAAGATTTTGTTACGACGGAACAATACGTCTTTATATTTTTTATGTTTTCATAGTGTATAATTCCTAAAGCATTTATGAACCGCTTCACATACCTCTGTGGTGCGAAGGCATTATCCGGAAGCAGCTTCGTAGCTGAAAAAAAATCACTTCAAATGACAGTAGGCACTGAACATGCACTTGTTTTTTTTCACCGGCATACGCGACACGACACGAAGGATGCGATTGCTCGCAGTTATAGGTTAGGAGCTTTACCACGCTTTGCGTTCAAGCGGAAAAGCCTGTTCGAGTGGGAGAGATTATTGAATGTGGAAAAACGACTCCTAATTCATCTAACTTTTGTGGGCTTCTCCACTTGCATGCAAATAAGGTGTAAAACATACTTTTTTCCCTCGTGAAAATGAGAGATCAAGATCTTTAGTAAGAACTTATATAAGAAATCGCGCAAGAAATATTAAAAGAACCATAGTAAGTTCTTATGGAAGTTCTTGCAAGCGGTTTTCGTTTTTCATAGTTATGATCACGGATAAGTTCTTGTACAAGAAATTGTATAAGAAAATAAATATACTTTATATATAAATATACCAAGCTACCGAAATGCCTGGTTTTAATACTCGTGAGTATTATCGATGACTCCTTCGTTAGATCACGATTAAAATAAGCATTAAAATCAACTCAAATCGATGGGGCAAGATTGAAGCACATATCGTGAAATTTCTACTTGGGTGTATTTATATATAAAGTTTATTTATTCTCTTATGTAATTTCTTGTACAAAAACTTATCCGTAATGATAACTATGAAAAACGAAAACCGCTTGCAAGAACTTCCATACAACTTACTACGGTTCTTTTGATATTTCTTGCACAATTTCTTATATAAGTTCTTACTAAAGATCTTGATCTCGTATTTTCACGAGGGTTCGGTTATCGTGAAAGCCGCACTTCAAAACCGGCAGAAGAGCAGAAAAATGTAGGCGGAAATGGAGATCGGTCATTGGACGCACAGTCCATCGCGAGTGGTCGCTGGCATCGGCTACGCGTCTACGCAGCACACTCCTATACTATACTACTCAACAACTGTACTTTTTGCATAAAAAATAAAAATGGTAGATTTTGTCGATACAGACGTTTAAAGTTTTCGATTTCACAGTATATATTTGAATACATTAAATATATGTTCGATGAATAAAATTTAGATTGCATAAACATGAGCGCTCAAAAATAACTTACTTCGAATCAATTGTATGATTTATCGTTGGAGAATGAAATTGGAGACCGAAATTTACTCCTTTTTACCAACTGAAAAAGTTATAAAGAAAAAAATTTTCTGATCCAATGTTACGTGGAAAAAAATGCGTGTGTATATGAACTGACTTGTGGACAGCAATTCAGGACGTCTGTATTGCTCGAAGGCTACAAGAGATTAAGAGAACTGAATATGCGCTGGGGCTAGACGCTACATTGTGCACGTATGGCCCATGGTAAGTAGTGGGGATAAGAAGCAGACGCTCAATACAAGCCCCTTTTTAGACAATTGTTGGTTCTCCAAAATCTATAACCTTACCCTTTTCGGTTTTATTTTAATACCTTGTTCCAGTAATGGTCTTTTGCTCGCCGTATAAGTCACTACATGTGGTTCCACGTCGTTGCTGTTTTTTGTACAAACTAAGCACATTTCACTAGGGATAAAGTTGGAAAGTGCATTTAAGATTCCACTTTTATATAGCGCGAACAGTACAGTGCAGGCTATCGAGATGTAGCCTAAATATTGGATCAATTCGAGATCAGTCCCTTTCCAAGTTTCAATTCGCCTGCGCGTTGATATTCGGTCTAATATATCTTGAGTGTCATCCAGACTAAGTCTGGCTCTCCTCGATTCGTCAACATGTATTTGTTTGAACAGTTTTGTTATTTGTCCTTTAAGTTTGACTAGATCTTGTTGTTCGTAGTTAACGTCATAAGTTACATTTATCGTATATGTTTGTTCATTCTCTAAATGCCTGGGTGGATCTAATTTGTCGAAGTCGTTATATATCTGGCAATTTTCTCCGCTAATGAGAGAATCAGTTTTTACAATTATAATTTTAAGTGGTACTGTATTTAGCTGGAATCCCTACAACAAGGGCCAGGATTTCAACTATCTTTAACATCGTCTGACACATAAAACGGCATAACTTGATCTATGTGGATTCTTGTATTCTTTCCTTTATAATTTATGATTAAGTTGTTGTTATCTAGTACTTGAGTTATTGTGCCTGGGCCTTTCCAACTTGTTCAACATGTGTTATTTTTCCATTGAACTGGGTTCCCAATTTCATAGATCGGATGCGTTCGCGTTATATTTTGATCTATTCTTCTTTTTGACTTCTCCTGTTTCATTCAAATCCTTGCCTTAGCCTTCTGTATGTATTTCTCATGTTTCGCTTTCCACTTTCTTATCAAGTGACTGTAGGTGAGTGTGGGTGATCGAGCTAGTGTCGATGGAAGATTTGGGTCCCTTCCAAAGGTTATCTCGAAGGGCAAGAGTCCTGTTGTCTCATTTCTGGTCGTGTTAATCGTAAAATTTATAAATTTGATGTTAGCATTCCACTCGTTGTTGTTTCAAGCTATTGAAGTTTTGATCATGTTTGTTAATGTTGAATGCATTCTTTCTATATTTCCGTTTGCCTGTGGATGGAAGGCAGTAGTTTTGATGTGCCTTATTTTGAACATTTCTTCGAACTGCTGTACTATTTCTGATAAGAAGTTCTGTCCTTGATCAGTTAGAATGACGTGAGGTGCCTCAAATACGTGAATGCAGTATTCCATCGAATTATTCAGGATGCTTTCGGAAGTTTCGTTTTTCATTGGTAGTAATGAAGTGTATCGCGTTAGCCTGTCCTGGATAATCAAGATATAGCTATTTTCACTTTTTGTTTCCAGCAATAGACCGAATATATCCATGGCAACTTTCTCAGGCGGGTTCAGGAGAATATCGGGGATAATACCTGGGGCCTGATTTGTTATCCTAACTGCCTTTTGTAGCTGGCAGATAGGGCATGATTTGACGTACTTTTTGATTTCTTCGTTCATTCCTATACAGTCTGCTTTTGCTCTTGCTTTGCTGATGGTATTATTTTCTCCCAAATGCTCACCATGAGCTTCTTTTTTGGTGATCTTTTCTTTTTCTTGTTTAGTGAGTTCGCGGGTTTTATTGAAACTCAAGTGAAAACTAGAGTCTGCGTGGTAGTTGTACAAGTAGTTTATCATTTCTACTATTCCTTTTCTTCCAATAGGTGTGAACGTAGGGTCTCCAAAGTGCAGTCGTATGACTGTTAGTTAGTTTCTTGTCCTTGAAATCATCCAACAACCAAGCAATTCCAAGGTGCCTCAGCCATTCTTCCTCATTGCGATCCGGCATGTTATTTCTTTCAATTTGTTTCCGTAATTTTCCGGCTGAATTTGGTTTAACTTTCGTTTGTCACTGGGTTTGCTTTCCACTTTAAATAATTATCAAATAGATTGGAATCCGGTTCACTGGGATTGAGACTTTCTGTTTTTGCTTCAGTTGAATCTATA
The DNA here is from genome assembly GCA_011762715.2 of Neuroterus valhalla. NCBI lineage: Eukaryota > Metazoa > Arthropoda > Insecta > Hymenoptera > Cynipidae > Neuroterus > Neuroterus valhalla. The sequence goes on from WSXT02079745.1 coordinate 7,693, forward strand.
GTTCATTCCTTGCTCGATTCTTTAGAGGACTCGCTTATTCTTCTTCCAGGTGATTTAATTCTGACTTTGTGGTCGATAATCTCGTAGCCAGTTATTGTGGCCTTAGGTTGGTTGGACGTTAAGGTGCCTAACTCACCCCTTATAGTTGTGTCAAATAATTATGTCGTCCTTGGATGTGATTTTTTTCTTTACTTTATTTGTGCCTTCTACAACACTTTTGAGTTTGTCTGAATTGGTGATCGGAAACAACCTACATAAGCAGTCTGCAGCATAATTTTCTTTACTTTTAATGTACTGAACTTCATACTTGTATTGCTCTAATCTTAGCCTCCATCTTCAAAGACGTGAGATAGGGTCTTTCATGTTGTGGAGACAGATCAAGGCTTTGTGATCCGTTTGAATTATAGATTTGTTTCCTAGTAGATATTGGCGAAGTCGTTTGACCGCCCATACTATAGCTAACAACTCTTTCTCACTGTTAGTGTAGTTTTCTTCTGCCTGGTTAAATTTTCTCGATATAAAGAGGCATGGGTGGCCGTTCTGTGATAGTACTGCTCTCAATCCTTGATTGGATGCATCTGTGATGAGCTCAAAAGTTTCTCAAAAGTTTGGGAATCGTAGTACTGGCGCTGGACATAGCGCATTCTTTAGTTTTTCGAAACTTTCACTGCATGTGGGTTTCGAGTAGAATATGGTGTCTTTTTGGGTAGGCTTATTCAGGGGTCTTGCTATACTCGAGAAGTTGTTTATAAATTTTCTGTATTACCCTGCCGATCCCAAGAATGACTGGTTTTCCTTCACTGTTTTAGGAATTTTGAAGTTTTTTACTTCTTCAGTTTTTTCTGGATTCAGTTTTACTTCATCCTTAGTGAGCAGGTGACCTAAGTATTCAAGTTCTGCCCGTAGATGCTCTAATTTATTTTGTTTTAATCTGAGTCCTAATTCTTTTATTCTTCCGCGTATTTTAATCAGATTTGCTTGTCCTCCTCTAGTGTTTTTCCTATGATTACAATTTCATCTAGGTACACACAGCATTCTCTGCCTATAAGGCCTCTAAAAGCATCGTCCGTCATTCTTTGAAATGTGGCAGGACTGATTTTTAAACCAAAAGGCATACGATTGTATTCGTAGTTGCCTTGAGATGTTGAGAATGCAGTGTATTTTTTTGAGGACTCGTTCATTGGAATTTGGTGAAAACCTGCACTCATATCGAAAGCGGAGAAAAACTTCGCCAGTCCCAGTTGGTCGAGAATATCGTCGTTAATTGGTAAAGGGTATGCGTTCTGATCTGTATCTTTATTGATGTGTCTGTAATCGACAACCATTCGTAGTTTATCTCCCTTTTTGCGCACTACCCAAAGTGGAGAGTTAAACGGAGATTAGAAATGTCTAATGATTCCTTGATTCAAAAGTTCCTGTGTGTGCTCTAGGGTGAATTGTCTGTGAGCTTCTGGTAGCTTATGTGATCTGAGGCTTACTATCTTATTTGAATTCAGTGTGATTTCATGCTCCGTTAGTTGTGTGCATGGTAATGGGTCTCCCTGTAGTGTAAATACCTCATTGTAGGTTGCAATGATTTTCGTAATTTGTTGACGAATTGAAGGTTCTATGTGATTCAACTGTATTATTTTCTGAAGTTCTAAAATCCTAGTAGAGTCTCTAGAACCTGTGCTACTTTTGTTTCCTCCTTTTGAGTTAGTCTCGTCTCGAGAATGTATGTTAAGGATTTTTTCGGTATTTATTACATCTGGTATTCTAAACGGTGTTGGTTCATAGTTGTAAACTGGTACCCATAATTCTCCGTTGTGAATAGAGTGAATTCCGTCTGGGATATGTTTTTTTCTTTCTATCCATACGTTTGAATCTACATCCTTTACTTGAATAATACATACTTACTGCGAGTTCTTCCTTATATAGTGCCCGTCTTCGTAAAGGGGTAACTTGTTTTTTCCCAGTATTAAGAAGTTAGGCATAAGCGAATATCTCTCATACTTCTTCAGGAATGGTAACCCTACTATCCCAGATTCAGGTAGGGGGAAATCATGTAGAATGATACGGAAAAGATGATTTTTCCCGAAGTATGGAATGTACGCAGCTTCCGTTGTTCGATGTTGGTCATTTCCCATACAAATTTTTTTTCTGAATTTAATTTTTGTATAGTTATCGGGGATGCTGTTCTCTTTCATAAGGTTGATGGAGGCTCCTGAATCTACTAATAAGCTGTATACTCTTATATCTCGTCGTTTCCCTCGTATGGATAGGAGTTTTCCGCATATTTTTGATATTCTGCGCCCTCCTTGTAAGCTCCTTGTTCCTCTACTTCTTCCCGAGTCGTTTGCTGTGCTTCTGGAAAATTTGTTTCTTCTACCTGAATGTTCCTTGCTGGGATCGGTGGTTGTTTGAGAAAATGTCCCAGTTGAAAATTAGGCTTCATGTTGCACTGATTAGCAGAATGTCCGAGTTTTCCACATTTGTGGCACTTCATTTCCATTCTGCTGGTTGGTGGCATTGTTTGATTTGGGTCTCTCGATTTAGTGTTTGCCTACATTTTGGGTTGTGTATATGTAGGTCTAAATTCCTTTTTAGGTTGATAATGGTGATCGTGTGTTGATACTCTCGTTTGACTCTCTTTCAACCAAGTTTCCATCTCGGTAGCCATGTTCTGTGCTCCTCCAATATTCGTAGGGTTTTGCGCTTTTACTTGTAAACCTATTTCTCTTCTCAGGTTCATCAAATATTTCTGAAGACACTCGGTCTCCTCTATTTCAAGGGCAATTCTTCTCCTTATCGGTCCTTTGTGTGGGGATTCAACACCATATTTTCCCGTAGGGCTTAATATAAGTACTCGTAGCTGTTGATTTCATTGAAGCGGATTGCCTTTTCATCTTGTTACTGAATTATTCCTGAAAGTATAAAGTCCAGCAGTAGGTCTGGTTGACTTCACTGCTGCTGAATTCTTCAAAACTTCCGAATAAATTCTTCAACTCCGGAATCGTCTTGTCTGTTCAGAGGCCTAATTGCCTTAATTGCGTCACGAGCCGGGATTGTGTCTTCGTGGGTTATTCCTCCCGCTTTTGAAGATTCCCTCCCGCTGTTGCGTGTTGGTTCACGCAGGTCTTCATCTTCGCTCGTGAAGTTTCTTCCCTGTTCCCTTCTTTCCGCTATTGTAAGCTGTCTCCAGCGAGTGAGCGACGATTCCATAGGTTTGGTTTTCCTTGCTGCTCCCTCCTTCGAGATTCCTCTCGCTCGTTTACGAAACAGTGCGGTGGGCCAGGCGGGTTTGATGCCTCGACTCCATTCTCTCTCCCGTGGTCATGCGATAGTTCTCGCTCTTCACTATCTCGCTCGCACTGAACGCCGTGCGATGTTCCAGGCATGGATCTCTCTTCATTCACGTGCAGTCTATGGTCCATCCCCTTTTCAGTGTCCCTAACCACGTGCTTGCATTCCGTAGCGTTTCCTTCGTTGTCCGTCTCTTTTTCTCCTTAAAGTCCTGCTTTCCATCCTATTCTCGCTATCTCTTCTAATTTTTTTTGTGTTCTTGTCGGCGAAGGTTCCCATGTTGTATTTCAGAAAACTTATTATGAAAGAATTTTTTCCAGAATCTGTTCCATAGTCAGTGGGGGTAGGGTGCTGACTTCTTGCATGGTGTAAGTCTGAGACATGGTTAGAGTGTCGTTTTCCTCATCCGGTTTACTAAGCCGCTGGAAAGCTTAGGAAATGAACTTCCGGAAAGCCAGTGTGTATTGTGTGTGTCCGGACCTTTGTTTGTGTGTCGGGTGTGTCATCGCGATACAATATTAAGTGGAATTGGAATTGGAATATTTGTTTATACTTTCTCCCTTTTACGGGTTTGAGATTCTTCTCATGACACACCTCCTCTCCTTTACATAATCTCTCCAGGGTGCGACACGAGAATCGAACCCGCAACCAGACGAAGTAGGTCCAAAGCTCATGCCTTAGCCCCCACGACCAACTGACTACCCGATACAATATTAAGTGTTTTTTCGGACTTCATCCTTTACACTTAGCTTCATGCGATCGCTCTACTGCAAATACACATGAAGTTTCGAGTCGGTTTTATTTTTTATTAAAGGTGGTAGTGCTCTGGAGCACCAGGAGTATACCAAATATTCTAATTTGGTCACCGATGGCAGTAGCTGCGTGGTAACTTCCGACTGTGCGCGGTCTCGCTTGGTCGTGTTTTCACCATGTTTAATTACTTTCGAGTTGAAGATTTGACGCCGAGGATCGGTCTAGGTATTCGATGCTATTGAATGCCTACATCTAAACTCGTCTGTCGATAATCGACTGCGCTCAGGAGTTTTGGTTTTCTGCAGTTTTCCTCTCCT
>WSXT02079767.1:0-12043 GCA_011762715.2 Neuroterus valhalla
TGTCCCCCAGGGCTCCAAACTCTCTCCTTCCCTTTTCAACGTGTTCTTTTACGACATTCCTGTTGATGAGAAAATTCCCACGGCTCAATACGCTGATGATGTTGGTTTCCTTGACACTTCCAAGGTAATCAGCTACTTCTTGTCACGTTCGAACAAATTTATTCCAATCGTCCTAGAATGGTACCATAGATGGAGATTTGAAATAAACGAATCTAAATCTGTCTTTTTCTCACGCCGCGGGTCAAATCCTCCTAAACTATCTGTTGACTCTTTTCCCATTGAATGGAGTCTCACGGCAAAATATCTCGGTGTCATTTTTGACAACGACTCACTTGGTCCAAAGAAATCCAAGCCATCCGTAATAAGGCCAACGGAGACTCTATCTCACCTAAACCTTTCTTCAATAATCCTACAGTTTCTCGAGCCACCAAAACTCGTGCCTTCAACGTCATCATTAGGAGCATCTGCAGCTACGCCATTCCTGTCTGGGGTTCTGCAACTCCATATAGTCTCTCCAAACTTGAAGGTTGCAAAAATAGTCCAATGATATAATAGAGGAAAAGTGGAATCGATTAAGGAATCATATAGCCTTGTTCATGTCCATCTGGAGAATCTAATTGAGAAACCCTTCCAAGGTGTCCTAGAAACAAAATATTGAGGAAGCTGAAAAACTCTTTTTCATGTGACGCTAGAACTGCATGCATCGGTTGGAAAATATTTATTATGAAACGCATCATTATTCAAATTCAGAACTATTGATCAGTCGTGACTCGAATTAGAATTCCTTGGCATTTTGCGCTCAGCTGATTAGTTTCGAAGAATCTGATTTGATCAATCAGTTATCAAATGTCAGAAAATACAAAATTTGACATGGTCATGATTGGACAGTTCGTCTTGCAATTCGATTCTGATATCTGTTGGATCGAAATTAGCTCGATCGCTTCAGAAGAAGTTGCTAAAACTTAATGAGATAAACCTTTCTTAAGCGTACAAGAAAAGAGATATTGCAAAAGCTGTTGATATTTTGAGACGCCTCATCAATCAGAATCGAAAAGTTTGATCTTCCATCCATCAAATCAGGATTTTTGGCATTCTACGCTGGATTGATAGGTTCGGAAAATCTGTTTTGATGAATCAGGCGACCAATGTCAGAAAAATACATAATTCGACATGGTCATGATTAGACAGTTTCTCTTACAATTCGATGCCGATGACTGTTGAATCAGAACTAGCTCGTTCAATTCAGAAGAAGTTGTTTAAATCTCATTTGAGAACCTTTCTTAAGCGTACTAGTAAAAAGAAATTGCAAAACCTGTTGAGATTTTTGATTCGTATCACAAGAGCTGCAAGCTCTGCTTCAGAATATCAGATATACGACGCTTGATCGTAACGCGTTCAAGGTCAGATGGTTTATCTTACAATTTATTTCTGATGTCTGTCGAATCGGAAACAGCTCGTTCAATTTAGAAGAAGTTGTTGAAACCTATTAGAAAGACTTTTCTTGAGCCTACAAGAAAAGAGATATTGCAAAAGCTGTTGAGATTTTTGATTCGCATGACTAAAGCTGCAAGCAGTGCTTTAGAATATTTGATATACGACGCCTGTATAATTGAATCCGAAAGGTTTGATCAGTCATCGTTCGAATCAGGATATTTTGGCATTTTACGCTCAGCTGATTGGTTTTGAAGAATCTGACTTCATCAATCATTCATTGAATGGCAGAAAATACAAAATTTAACGTGGTCATGATTAGCAAGTTCGTCTTACAATTCGATTCTGATGTCTGTCGAATCAGAATTAGCTCGTTTGCTTCAGAAGAAGTTGTTAAAACCTAATTAGAAAAACCTTTCTTACGCGTACAAGAAAAGAGATGTTGCAAAAGCTGTTGCGATTTTTTATTTGTATCACTAGAGCTGCAAGCACTGCTCTAGAATATTTGATATACGACGCCTGTTGAATCGAATTCGAACAGTTTAATTAGTCATCCGTCAAATCAGGATTTTAAGCATTCTACGCTTGGCTGATCAGTTAGGAAGAATATCAGAGTCTGGTTTAGTCAATCAGGTGACGAATGTCAGAAGATGAAAAATTTGACGTGGTCATGATTAGACAGTTCGTCTTACAATTAGATTCAGATGTCTGTCGAAATGGACAACTTTGACCGGCCACCTGCTGAATAAGAATTTCTTGGCATTCCACACTCAGCTGACTATTCGAGAAAATCTGATTCGATCATTTAGGCGTCGAATGTCGAAAAATACGAAAAACGATGCGGTCAAAGTCAGATAAATTATCTTCAAATTTGATTCTGAAGCCCGTCGAATGAAATTTTCACGCTTCATCCCAAAGAATTGAATTAAAACTAATAAGGGAAAATTCTCTATAGAACTTACTAGTAATAAGATGATTCAGAAGCTGATGAGATGCTTGTTAAGTGTCACTGAAGCTACATGGACCGGTTTAGAATATTTAATATGCGACGCCTCATCAATCATATTCAAAAAGATTGATCAGCCTTCCGTCAAATTAGAATTTTTGACATTCCATGTTTAGCTGATCAGTTCGGAAGGATCTGATTCGATAAGTAAGGCGTCTGATGTCGAAATATACAAAGTTTGATATTTTCCGAATGAATTTGATCAAACCTCAATCAAAAAATCTGTCTAGCGTTTACTAGTAACATGATTAGACAAAAGCTGATAAATTCTTTTTCATGTGTCGCTCAAACTGCCTGTATCGAATGAGGATTTTTTGGCATTCCACGCTTGGTCGAACGGTTCGGAAGAATCTGAACAAATCAGTCAGGTGTCAATAATTTGATGTGTATTCACATTGTTTCGACAATTTGGTATTGTTTTTAGCAACTCTCTCTTTGAAAAAGGTTCGAAAGTCAAGGTTTTTTCTGAAATTTTCAACTTTTTGTGCACTTTTCGCTTAGTGAGGTAAAAATTAATGCAAGTTAACAATCATGCTTATTTGAAAAACGAATTATTGTTTATAACCATTTTCTCTTGGATAAGTGCCAGAAAGTTGTGGTTTTTGTGAAATGTTTAATTTTGCACTGGACGGAATTTGAATTTAATGCCATTAGATTGAATTAGATTGGATGGATTTCATTGTTGGTTAAATTAGATTGTTTTCATTCAAAAAAGAAATTTTTTTTTGAGATATCAACCATTATATTCTTGATTGAAAATTTATATTTTTAGGTGAGAAATTCAACTCAGTAATTGAAAGTTGAACTACTTCCTTAAAAATTCAATTTTTGTGTTGTAGATCCACAATTTAGGCAGAAAATTCGAAATTCAAATTTCACTGGATGAATTCAGCTCTTATGTTTTGAAAAATTTTTTTAACATTTGGAAGACAAAAAAAAAATTAATTAACGAATTTCAGAAAAAAATTCGCGAGTTTCAATCTTTAAGCAAAGGGAATATTATGAGCAATGATAATAAATTGTTTAAATAAACTATCTTTTCAACATGAATCAATTATCACTTCCACCTGATAGTGAGAATTGGTGCGAATTTGATTTTGATGGTAAAAGCATGAAAAAATCATAAAAATCATGGTTTTTGGATTTTTTGTTTTATACATTTTTCTTCTACGGGTGATAGTTTCCGAAAAAATAAGTGATTATCTAAAATCAGGAAAGTACATACTAAAGAAATAATGTTGGTCAAACCTCAACCCTTTCTTTCTGGTTCCGTAGAAGGCGGGGAGTTAACCCTTCGACTGGTCACAGAAATAATGTTGATCAAGCCTCTACCCCTTTCCAAGGTCCCGTGGAGGTGGGAAGGCACTCCTGTGACTGGCTACAGAATTAGGTTGGTCAAACCCCCACCCCTTTTCCAGGTTCCGTGGGGGCGGAAAGGCACCCCTGTGATTAGCTACAGAAATAATGTTGGTCAAACACCTACCTCTTCACCCAGGTCCCGCGGGGGGCCCCCTGGGATTGGCTACAGGAATAATGTTCGTCAAAGCTCTACCGTTTTCCCAGGTAATTGGCTACAAGGAAAATGCTGGTCAAGCCCCTACTACTCTCCCAGGTCCTGTGGGAGCGGAAAGGCACCCCTGTGATAAGCTACAGAAATAATGTTGGTCAAAACCCTACCCCTTTCCCAGGTTCTGCAGGGGCGGAAAGGCACCCATGTGACTGGCTTCAGAAATAATGTTGGTCAAACCCCTACCCCTTTCCTAGGTCCTGCAGGGGCGGAAAGGCACCCATGTGACTGGCTTCAGAAATAATGTTGGTCAAACCCCTACCCTGTTCCCAGGTCCTGCGGGAGCGGATAGGCACCCCTTGATTAGCTATAGAAATAACTTTGGTTAACCCCAACTCATTTTCCCAGGTCCCATGGGAGCGAAAAAGCACCCCTGTGATTGGCTACAGAAATAATGTAGGTCAAACCCCTTCCCCTTCCCCAGGTCCCGCAGGGGGGAGGGGGAGAGTCACTCCTGTGAATAGCTGCAGAAATAATGTTGGTCAAACCCCTATCCCTTTTCCAGGTCCCGCGTGGGCGTAAAGGCACCACTGTGATTCGCTACAGAAATAATGTTGGTCAAACCCCTACCCCTTTCCCAGGTCTTGCGGCAGCGGATATGCACCCCTGTGATTAGCTATAGAAATAACTTTGGTCAAATCCAAACCCCTTTCCCAGGTCCCATGGGGGCGAAAAGACACCCTTGTGATTGACTACAGAAATGATGTAGGTCAAACCCCTTCCCCTTCCCCAGGTCCCGCAGGGGGCGGGAAAGCACCCCTGGTACTGGCTTCAGAAATAATGTTGGTCAAACCCCTACCCCGTTCCCAGGTTCTGCGGGAGCAGAGAGGCGCCCCTGTGATTGTCTACAGAAATAATTTTGGTCAAAGCTCTACCCCTTTCCCAGGTCCCGCGGGAGCGGAAAGACATTCCTTGATTAGCTACAGAAATAATGTTGGTCAAACCCCTACCCCTTTTCCAGGTCCCGCGGGAGTGGAAAGGCATTCCTGTGATTAGCTACAGATATAATGTTGGTCTAACCCCCACCCATTCCCCAGGTCCTGCAGGGGAGGGGGGGAGACATGCCTGAGACTGGCTACAGAAATAATGTTGGTCAACCCCCTACCCCTTTTCCAGGTCCCGTGGGGGCGGAAAGGCTCCCCTGTGATTAGCTACAGGAATAATGTTGGTCAAACCCCTACCCCTTTCCCAGGTCCCGCGGGAGCGGAAAGACATTCCTGTGATTAGCTACAGAAATAATGTTGGTCAAACCCCTACCCCTTTTCCAGGTCCCACGGGAGCGGGAAGGCATTCCTGTGATTAGCTACAGAAATAATGTTAGTCAAACCCCCACCCATTCCCCAGGTCCCGCAGGGGAGGGGGAGACATGCCTGAGACTGGCTACAGAAATAATGTTGGTCAACCCCCTACCCCTTTTCCAGGTCCCGTGGGGGCGGAAAGGCTCCCCTGTGATTAGCTACAGGAATAATGTTGGTCAAACCCCTACCCCTTTCCCAGGTCCCGCGGGAGCGGAAAGACATTCCTGTGATTAGCTACAGAAATAATGTTGGTCAAACCCCTACCCCTTTTCCAGGTCCCGCGGGAGCGGAAAGGCATTCCTGTGATTGGCTACAGAAATAATGTTGGTCTAACCCCTACCTGTTCCACAGGTCCTGCAGGGGATGGGATAGCACCCCTGTGACTAGCTACAGAAATAATGTTGGTCCAACCCCTGCCCCTTTCCAGGTCCCGCGGAGGCGGAAATGCATCCCTGTGATTAGCTACAGAAATAATTTTGGTCGAATTCCAACCCTTTCCCAGGTTCCGCAGGGGTCGGGAAAGCACCAATGTGACTACCCCTTCCCAGGTCCCACGGGAGGGGGGGGGGTGACTGGTCACAGCAATGATGTTGGTCAAACCCGTACCCCTTTCCCAGGTCTTATGGGGGGAGGAGGGGGGGCAACCCTCCGACTGGTTACAACAATAATGTTGGTCAAACGCCTCCCCCTTTTCAAGATCTCGTGGGTCCCTTTGGGCGGCTGGAGTTCAGCTAACCGAGCGTGGAAGCGTCCAGGTGAATTTTCTCTGGAACTTTTACCCGTCGAAGAATAATGTATGAAACAAAAAATGTGTATTTCGATGAGATCTACATTTTTCATGAAAACCTTTTTTTTCGTTTTGCAGGATAGCTGAGATAACCTAATAGAACCATGATTTTTATAGATTTTTCATCATTCCGCTTTGAAAATCAAATTTGCTCCAATTTTTAATGTCATGTTCGAAATAAGCATATCAAAATACATAGGTATAAACAGTTTGACGGATATCAGGCATATTACTTTTTCGGAAGTTTATCCTCAATTTTCTCGGAAACCATCAACCGTAAAAGAAAAATGTATAGAAGAAAAAATATGGATTTTAATAAGATCTACGAGTTTTATTCGAGACATTTTTAACTTTGCATTTTAGCTGAGATAAACTCGAAAACCCATAATTTTTTTGTGGATTCGAACAAATCTTTGGGCATTTTGCATGAAAACTCGAAGAAAAAAATTCCAGTGCATTTTTTGGACCACCCTTATTCACATGTCTAATTAACTAGCCCTCTTCAGCACACAAAAAATATCTCAACCTTTTTCAGATAAATTCATATTCATTATTCCTTTGTTCTCTTCGGAACCTATATTTTCGTGATCGCCTCTCTTCTACGCGGGCTTCAATCTTTCTCAAAGGTTATTCTCCTAGCATACCTATAGTTATAGGGGTTGAAATCAACACTCCAGCAGATTTCCAATAGAGCGAAACGACATCTCTTAACACGAAAAGTGGATAAATAGAGCTTCTCTTCCGTCAAATGTGATGTCACGAACAGAAGCTCTTCTGCACGCGGTATATCGGTTAAGCACGTGACATCGCCGGGTATGAGCCTTCCGCGCTGGTAGATGCTGTCGAAAGCGCAAGCCCGTTTGCAAGTTTCAGATCAGGTTATATTATATCTCAGCTGCTCGAATCGATGCCGCGCATCAGGACGTCCATTCATTCTGACCCATTAAGCTTGGTATTTACTACTGAACCAAAGTAGCCTTGTACCGTTTCTCTTCACTTTATACCTAGACTTTATGCAAGCTTTGCTCGATTTTTAAAAGGAAATCCATTCCCGCAGAGGAGAACGATTTTTTTTAGAGATATTCTGCTCTCTGCTTTAGTGATGCTTTCGAGCAAGAAGAGAGAATGAAATTCAAGGTCATGAATTTGTTTCAAACTTAGAGGCAGAGAATCATCAACTTGTTCTTTCTTTTGATTATTTAAGGTGAGGTTCTGATCTTTCAAGAAAAAAACTTTTTTTTTTTTGATTTAATGAGAGGTATTAATGTTCAGAATATGTGTGCAAAAGGGTTTTTTGATCCGAAGCATATTTTTCGGAAATAAAGTCTCTCGAACGCACAGAACTCGCGGACACACTTTTTTGAGAGGAAAATCAGCTGACTCCCCAATTTTCAACGGACCAGAGCTTTTTTTTGAATACTCATGAAGAATCGTGCTTTAACGTGGGGGTGCACGTTTTTTGAATTTGTTTTCGAATAATTTGTTATCTAGCTTTGAATTCGCAATTGGTTATATTTGCGATATTTACTTAGCCCTATTCATCGATATCTCATCAAAAAGGTGTAGAATTAGTAATGTTACATTTTCTGAATAAAAATTTAACTTGTAGTAAATATCCTGCATTTAAAAAATTTCTATAAACAAGTTAATGGATCTGGCTTTCAACTGATGCATTTTTGGATTACTTACATAGATTTGGTTATGAAAATGTGGAGAAACAATGTTTTATTGCGATCAAGCACCAAAAAACAATTATAGTTCATAGTTTAAATAATTTTTATAAACAAATCCACAGATTTGGCATAACTATGCTTCGAAAAATTTTCTATTCTGTGGAATCATTTATTTTCATCTGAGGAACAAGAATATTACACATTAGAGTTCCATGAAACAATATTTGTTATTGTTATAAACAATTTTCAAAACAAATCCACTTATTTGGCATATCTGTACATCGGAAATTTTTCGTTTCTCAATTTCGATTGCTAAAGGCTTCCAAATAGTACAAGTATTTTTTATTCATATTCCTGGTTTATAAATAATTGAAGCGAAGTAGTTATAGTAATTTTTAATCATTCATGAATGGAATTAACTTCAAGGAAGACGAAATTCCCGAATGTTGCCTTATAAGGGCTCTCAAGTGAGATACGTTATTCAAAATCATCAGTTATTCAAGTTAAGTATTACAAGGCATTTAAATCACCTATAAATTATATCAAGTACAAATTTGGACATATTAGATTTGATGCTTTCACGAGGATCCATTATGATAAGATACGGTGTTTTGGGTTTCAATCGTGTACAAAACTACAAATTTTATCAAGGTTTCGCGATTGTTGCAGCTCGCATTTTCAGGACTGGCTTAGAACTGAGGTTCTAGGTTATGTTGTTATTATATGTGCTCTCAACGAAACCTCTGATTGATCAAAGACCACGGTGCAGAGACTGGTCGAATCCAATTTTCCTATCAATCCTTCTTTAAAACTCCTGGCAGGACGGAAAGCCAAATCGGATTGGTATTATATCCATTGTCCCTATTCATGTTATCAGGGTCTTTTAAGATTTCGATTGCTTCTATATGTCTCATTGGACAAACATGGTTTGTTTTTGCGATGATGATTGCTTTTTCAAATGAAATGGTATGTCCTGTTTCGATTTGATGCTCAGCTTGTGCTGATTCCATGAAACGTTCCAGTCTGACTTTACTTTCATGATCCTTCATACGTTGGCTCTTCACCCTCCCAGCTTTTCCAATGTAGACTTTGCCACAATAGCAAGAGATTGTATATACTCTTGGATCACTGAATTGTGTCTTTTTCTCTTTTAGATAGTTTCGAAATTGCCCTATTGCCGCTGGTGGTTTGAATATGGTTTGCATGTTGTGTTTCTTGAGCATCCTTCCTATTGGATCTATGATACCTTGGATGTAGGGTAGAATGGTAGGGACTTTTCTCTTTTTTTCTTTAGTTGGTTGTGTTGACTTTTTTTTCTAGTGTATTTGTAATTCCTTTCGTTAGTTATCTGCACCTATTATGGAGACGGCTTTGTGTACGAGGAACTTGATTACTGACTGCTTAAAGGATGGGTGGTGGTGGTTCTTTTGTAAACCAGGACTTCCAAAAAAGTCAATTTTCCGTCTTGTTCAACTTCCATGGTGAACTGGATATGAGGATGTATTTGCTAGATGGAATGAACAATCTAGCTCATCTAGTCCATATCTCCAGATTATAAAAGTGTCGTCAACGTAACGAGACGAGATTTCCAGTGTAAGCTTGGATTGGCTGTAGACTCTAGTTTTCAGATGTTTCATAAAGATGTTAGCTATTGCAAGTTAAATTAGGGATCCCATTGATCCTCCTGGGGTTTGTTCGTAGAATTTGTTATTAGAAGAGAAGTGAGTATTGTAGAGACAGTGTTCTATCAAAGGTATGCGATCAGAGGGGAAGTTTTCGAAGGATATGATATCCATTGTATTAGGGATTGGTGCTTTCGTAAAGAGAGATACTACGCCGAAACTCATAATGATATCCTGAGGTTGAATGGGAACCTGTTGCATCTTTTTGATAAAGTCAGAAGAATTTTGAACGTAAGTGATATAATTTCCTGTGAAGGATTTAGTTCTCTGGTTAAAAAGCATGCTGGGTGTAGAGTTAGCGAGTTTATTGCACTAAAGATCGATCTGAGGGAAACGTTGTTTTTAAGGATTTCAGGGAGTCCGCAAAGTCTTCGAGAAATAGGATTGGTGGATATCACTCATATATTGTTTTTTGTTAGGTTAAGAGTCCTTTAGGAAGGTTTTTGTTTCGTGGACTATTTTTTCGTATGCATCGTCGCGTAGGTAAGAAGGTCCTCGATTTTGTTGTCGTAATCTTCTTTCTTTATTATTACTGTAGTGTTGCTTTTATCTACAGGTAATTCCGAAATTTCTTTATTCTGATTGATTGAGTTCTTTGATGTCTGATCTTTCTTTTTTTATCAAGTTCGAATGGGGAATTCGGGCTTGGCGTAGGATGTTGGCCATCCTCCGTCAAAAGTCATTCAATTTCTCGGGGATTTTAAAAGAAGCAGCAGCGAAATTATGTCCCCTAAACAGGGCCTTAATCATTTGCATTGCGCAGAGGGTTGTTAGAAATCTTTTTTGCTGTGATAGCAATTGGTGTGTGCTTTACTGGAAGTAATTTGTCAAATTTTGTTTTTTGGTAAAGATATCTTTAATCCGTTGAGATCAGTCAAATGATATGCGGTCCAATGTAGAAAAAATGTCAAATCTGACGGTATTCGTAAGAGAAGGTTTTTTGGAGGTAGCCTGTACACTAAGTTTAGTGTATTCAATTCTTTCCTTTAAGAGAAGCAAACTTGTTTTGTGTAGAATAGATTTGGATCTCGATGTTCCTAGATGGGTTTCCAAGTGCAAGAATTTTGGAACGATGTTGTTGTACATGTATCATACTGCAGGAAAATTCCTAGAACTTTAGACCAATACTGTTCCCAAGTATAGTGCCTAATTCCTCTCATAGTTTTTGAAAAGTATAATTACATTAAAGACAAGGATGATATTTCAAGTAGTTCATGTTAGTTTTAGTCAGACCCTATGCATCCTAAGTCAGACATAATGCATTTGAAGTAAAAGTACTCATTTAATAATTTTGAAGGAAATGATTCCCTGCTGAGAGAAGATGATTGCCACCAATAATTGAGTACAGCTTATACTCCGTTCTCCGAAATTGAATCAACAGAAGCTCTTAAAGGCTCTTTTAGTGCCGTCGTATATGTAGAGACAGCTATGCCTGGAGAAAAATTATTTATACTACTGGGAACCTATTATATCACAATATAAACTATTTATGTCCGACTCTCAACTCCTTATACTAATTCGAACCCTGATGTCAAAAAAGTTGATATCCCTTATTGCTGGCTTGAAAATACGTATGTCAAACTTGGAGTGTTAACATGACGTTCTTGAAAGTGCTTTTAGTTTCTCATTGTTCTCTCAAAAAGTCGAAAACATTAAAAGTTTTGCTGCGTTGTGTCCCAATGTAAAATAATGTATGTTGTCAAAGTTGACCCAATTTTGACGTCAAGGTTAGACCACATCGTTCAACTGCATAGTAACGCTACATTCAAGCAAAAAAAGGAATTTTCATTGATGAATTGATCAATTCTCAATACACAACAGGAATCCCGGATGAAATTGAAAAAGCATGTTGGAATAGATCGTTGATGATTTTTAAACTTTATTTTAATGTGATATTGTGAAAAATTATTTGCAGAATGAAGGAATACTACCTTTTTTATTTAAAGTCCATTATACCACTTGAATATCTGGCTTCATACATAAAATATGCTACTTTGAACTGATAAAGGGTATCAAAAAATAAGGGAAGATCTCATTGAAAAGTCTATTTCCATGTTTTTGGTTCCGAATTCATCTACCGAATAGCCTGGCTCCTAATAGCCATACTCATAAATTGAAAATATAAATGCGATACAAATTCAACCGTTTTCGCCCTGAACAAACTGTTTACACATCCTATTTGAAAAAACCTGCCCGCTGCGCGGGCACATTCTCATAGCGCGCTGCGCGCGTGGCTAGCTTAGCTCGCAAGTTTGAGCGCGCCTAGAACGCGCGTCGTTCGGATCTCGCGCTTCACGCTCGATGATGTATTTACCTCGCGCTACGCGCTCGATTTTTTTTACACCTCGCACTTCGCGCTTGGCTCCATACGGGCCTAATTCAGTTTACAGTGTAATACATACACAGAATTAGAAATATTGCAAAACTGCTCAAAAACTCCACTTCTATGAAGATTTTTTTTCATTTTTGATGAACTTTTTTTGATATTAGGTTTATTTAAGGCTCTACTGGCCTTATAGAATACATTCTCATTACAATACTCGCCACTGATATTTACATCTCGCAAAGTTTGGCTAGCAAATTGAATTTTTCATTGTTT
>WSXT02079778.1:0-12043 GCA_011762715.2 Neuroterus valhalla
TGTATGCATGTGTATATAAGTGAGAAATGAATTTATTCATATGAATATAAATTTTCCAAGTGTAAAAGAGACAAGAGTTCTATCTTATAGTATCCAAATCAAAAAAGGATGAAAAATTGTTTACATTTCGGTGTTGAAATTGAGCTGTCAAGAAACGAGAGGAATCAATTCCACTAGTTTTTTTGTCTACTTTTTATAAGGTTTCAGAAGACCTAATCGAAGATAAGAAAAGACGAGTTCAGGACAATATTCGTAGAGAACTTGGTGTATATACGTTTATGTGTATGTGATAAAAACTAGGATATTATTTTCGAAATAACGTCTGATTATGATTTTCAATGTTAAATTCAAAGACAACCTTTTTGGACTAGTCCTCAAATTGCTTGGGGTTGAAATATTTTTTTAACTGTTGTTAGCGTAAAGTAAAATATATTGACACAGTTTCAGAAAATTTTATTTTTTTACTTATGTAGTTGACGTGAAATCATCCGCGTATATGGCCTATGTGTGTTGATTCATAAAAATTAAATTATTTTTACCTGTGTCAAACGAATGTAGAGATTGTGTAACCCAGTTCGAGATATTTTGAGCATGTATATGTATTCTCAATTTACGATTTTTATATATTAATATGTCAAACATGAATAGTTTGAAGGAAACAAATTCATAAATCTAGTAAAAGAACCAACATTTTTCTATTTCGTACATCAATTTTTTTTACAAACTCAAGAGAAAAAAGAAGTTTGACCGATTTTTTGGGATTTCGTACTTTTGTCCGAAATACTACCCCCACGTATGAAAAATTTATGAAGATTTTCAAAAACTGTAAAAGTAATTATAATGAGGTTTCCTTATTCGAAAACTCTTGATTTATGGTATTTTAGGGTTGAAACACTCTTTTATACAATTTTGGAGTAGAATGAAACATTTCGAAGGGGTTTCAGAAAACTTTATTTTTTACTTACATAATTGACATGAAATCATCCGTATACTTTGCCTCTATGTACAAATTCATAAAAATTGAACTATTTTTACTTACATCAAATGAATATATAGTTTTTTTACAGTGAACTCTGCTTTATTTGAACTGATTCAAACGGTACTGCCCATATTATATGATCCCTGGATATATATGGCTATTGTGTATCAATATATCAAACAGGAGTGATTCGAGGGAAACGGATTCAAAAACTTGATATCAAAACGAACATTCTCCCGTTTGGAACATGAATTTTCGTTGGAAACTGGCGGGAAGCAAGAATTTTGACCGTTTTTTCGGTCCGTGGCCGCACTGTGCGTAGGCTGTTTGAAGAAATGTTCTACCTTAGAAAAAAAAATTTATCAGTAAACACTAGGGGAGACATTCAATTCCGAAGTCATAAATATGACCATTCGATGAAATCCACATATCACAAATTAATGTTAATACAATTTACTGTTTTTCATTCCTGAAAACTTTGGGTTGTGTTTCAATTGAATAGTTCAAATATTTCAAATTATAATTCTAACAAAAACATCAAATAATGATGTATTATCATACATAATTATATACAGTATAATTAAGTGTGATAATTACATCATTATGAGTTTGACATAATTTCACACCGAACATTGAAGACGGTAACACTATTCAAATATTTGCATGCAAGACGTCATGCACCGAACACATTTTGTCACTATACCAACCTTGGAATAATCACCTATTAAGTATATTCAACGTGGACAAGAGAAAAAGCTGTCAGTACTCCCATGGTCCCAAAGTTTTCGTGTCAAGTGTTGACCCAGAAAAATTATAAAATAATTTTCAATTATTTAGACCAATTTTCAGAAGAAATGAAGTTGTTGTTTCGGCCTCAGGTCTAGGAATTTGGGTTAATGATAAATCCTTTTTATTAGTCTGAAGAATCGTCTATGCATTTTGCCATGAAATCATGGCCTTTCCAAGACTGCAAAACCAAGAATGTACATATAAAAACAATGGTGTTTCGTGTGTTTTCTAATGAATATGTTGAAGACAGAGAACATACCATAAGTGTGGCGTTCCTCATAACTATAAATGTGGTAAAATTGTCGGAAAGTGTATATATTCTCAGCATTTCTATTGTTTAATTTAGTTGTGTAGATTTTTCATCATGCGGCGTCTATTCATGGTATGTATGGTTGAAAAATGTGCGTAGGTATACAACTCGTCTGTGATGATGAATTAAAATTTCGGAAAAATTTGTAATTTTCAACTGTAAATGAAAGTGCCGTGAAAGGATCAGATACTTACGATAAGCAGATTACTAGTAACTGTAAACATGTTTTTTCTGTGGATTGTTTTGGTAATTACGTGTTGAGCTTAAGGTTTGAAGGTGTTGTGTAACCATGTTTTTGTTTAAAAAATGTTTATTCTGGATAGTTATTAAAAAAATTGTGCAGACCACACATTCTTGTGTTCTGCTCCGAAAATGGGGGTTAGGAATTGAGAATAACTGTTTGAAATTTATGGAAGTTACCAGTATGTTTGAAATTAATGAATGTAACTAGGAGTTGGTAAGTTTTGGTAATGTTCACCAGAAGAATGATCTTTATACTTGGATAGAGTATTGTTGAGAAATAAAAGTTTTTATGAAAACTTGCTGAATGTCTGAATAATGTTCTGGTAAATTATAATTAAATTTTCGGTGTCTGATCTAGATTTCGAGGTGCTTTCATTTTTGACAATGTGGAACATTTCTAATATGTTCTTCTTGTGGTGATTACTTTCCAGGTCGAATATTTTTACATTTTTGTTGTTAAAATTAAACTTTTGGTGAAATTTGGTTACGTGTTTACATAGCCCTGTCTTTCTTTGTTTTGTGATGTTCTGTGTTCAGAAATTCCGGTCCCTTGGGGTCTCTTTGTTTGTCCCACATTTAATTCTCCACAATCCATGCACTTCACTCCATAGACAAGATTAGTTTCTTTCAAAATTGGGTATTTTATCCTTGGTGGAACGCAACAAAATATTTTGGAGTTTATTTTCAATTAGGAATATGATTGTGATGTTTAACTTCTTACAAATTCTTACTATTGGCAAGTGAAGGTCATTATGGTATGGTATCGCAATAACTCTGGTCATATAATAACTTGTGTCTAAAAAAATAACCCTGTTATTGACAGGTTCCTCTAAAGTGAATTGCAGTGACCCACCTTTTTGGTTGAAAAGTTCTAAGATTTTTAACATGGCATCCTTGTGAAGACAAACAAGAGTGTCATCCATGTATCGGTAGTGAAAAAGGATTTTTAGTGCTTTATTTTTAATTATATCTTCTTCCAAGTCTTGTAGAGCGAGTCCTGCCACCACTGGTGATATAGGGCAACCCATTGGGGTCCCATATTTTTGTTTATAGATGTTATGTTCAAATTGGAGGTACGCATTGTTTAGACAGAATCTAATTGCTTCATCAAATTCAGTGAAAGATAATTTTGTGTGTGGTTGAATTAAACTCCGATTTTTCTCGACTAAGGCGTAAACTCGATTAGGGTCTAAGGTAAATGCACTGGTAATCGTCACTACATTAGTTATCGTCAGACGGCGCTGTATTTTTCGTGAAACAAGACTAGCTCTTGCCCGGTGTGATAAAAAATGTGATTTCAGGTAAGCTTAAATATCCTTTCATCAAATGAGTATATTTTTTGTGGTAATACAAGGTTACGTGCCTGACGATAACTAACACATTTTCATAATTCGAATTTTAATCGTGAATAAAAATTGACTGAAATCAATTATCATTTTAAGTGATCAAAATTAGGCTTTTTCAAATCTTCCCTAGTCGGCTAAGCCCTTTGTGACAATATTGATTGTGTTTCAAATACAATTATAAGCATTTTCAATTTCCAATTCAGCTTAAGGTGACGATTACTAGTGCATTAACCTTATATTCGAAAACATAGATACGGCATCAAGGGAACAAACTGTGTAATTTTCAGGTGTGTTGCGGTGTTTTATTTTGTTCGGAAAATCCCAAGTATTTTTTAAGCTGTATTCTGACTTGTTTGTGATGTAACAAAGAATCGATTTTTAAAGTTTTGAGAGGTTGTATAGTGGTAAACCGATAAAGGAGGTTACTGGTCTCAGTGGCTTGTCTGGTTTGTGTAATTTAAATACGCTATATATCAGTAGTGGCAGACCATTTGTGCATCTCAGAAAATGATAAGTTGTTTGATCTATTGCAGTGTTGGTCCACTATTCTTTTACCATTTTGTTTAGATTATTCTGGATTATGTTTGTAGGGTTTTGGTTATTTGGTATGTGTTTTTGTCTTCTAAAAGTGTCAACATTTTTTGTATGTAGTCCTCTTTTTCTATAATTACTGTGACGCTTCCCTTGTCAGATTCCGTCATTGAAAGGTCAGGGTTATTCTTAATAAAAGTTTCTGTTTCGTTGAACTTGGATTCTAAGATTTTTTTGTTTGGATCCCATATTATGCCAGATGTTAAGTATTTCTTAATATTGTAAGTTAAGTTAGATCGGAGATAGTTTAGGTCATTTTCGGAGATTCTGAAGGTTTTATTCTCAACACTTAAGATGTAGTCTGTGAGTGGGAGATCCCTTTTATTGTAGGGCATGGCAAAGCCACCTCCTAGTTACTTTCATTAATTTCAAACATACTGGTAACTTCCATAAATTTACAGTAACAGTTTACAGTTACGCCGCAGGATGAAAAATCTTCACAACTAAAATAAAAAATAGAAATGCTTAGAATGTTTACACTTTCCGACAATTTTAACACATTATAGTTATAAGGAACGCCACACCTATGGTATGCTCTCTGTCTCCAACATGTTCATTAGAAAACACAAAACACCATTGCTTTTACATGTACATTCTTAGTATTTACAGTCTTAAAAAGGCCATGATTTCATGGCGAAACGCATAGACGATTCTTTAGACTACTGAAGAGGATTTATTATTGACCCCAATTCCTAGACCTGAGGCCGAAACAATTATAAAATAATATTTGAAGCACATATTTTAATATTTTAAACACAGATCTCACGAGGATAGAAGCCTACTCACCACTGATTCTTACACATATGTGATACAAACCTTTCACATTGTTTCGTCTATATTTTTGTGGTCACATTTTTTCTGCAGTCAGTCTCTTTAAATGAACTCTTATTGTTGTATCGAATAATTTTCCAACAGAATGTATACTTCTTGAAAAAAACTGGTGATGTCCAGCGTCGACGGACGGAACATGTCTTAACATTTTATCATCATAATAGAATATCAGTCCAGCAGACGAAAAACCTAGGAGCTCTGGAATTTAAATACAAACTTCGTTCAAACTTCATGATAGTAAGAGGGGAAGACGAGAGTATGAATTTCCTCGATATAACAACAAAAGCATTCATGGAAAATTGGAAACCGACTGGTACAGAAAACCCACGAGGTCTCAAAGATATATGAACTTCAACTCACATGCAGTGGCGCATTCAAACAATTTGGCGCCCAAGGCAGTTGTCAAATCGCCCCCCCCCCTCCCCAAATAATATTGTTTTTCCGAAAAAAGTTTAAAGTCTCATTATTAGCGAAAAAAATCGATAATATGAAATAATCATGATCACATTAGGAAATACAAAGTGGAGTTCATTTGCTTCGAAATATTGGAATGTACCTATTGATATGAGCTGCTTCAAATTTTGATTGGCTGAGTAAAGATAAGCTTTAAAATGGATGAGTTCAACTACGATGGACGTTCCCGGATTCTGCTCGAATGCCTCTTGTAAAATTTTGGCTCTTCCACAAATATTTGCATTATCCACATTCTTGAATTTAATAAGAACAAAAAATTTTCAATAATTTTTTCATATTGTTGGCATCTTTGTTGTTAACCAAAGAGTATATTGTCAATAATAACTCGGTGTGTGTTAACTTTAAAATCATCTCTGCAAAGCAATCTGACCTGTGCGCATTTCCTCAGCGTTTTTTAAGAAGAAACTGCGCTCTTACTGATGTTCGCAGTTTTATTTGGAATTTTGCCGCCCCTAAAAATTTGTCGCCCTAAGCAGCTGCCTACGCTGCTTCTTCGGTAAATCCGTCACTGCTCATATACTCCGATTAAGCATAAATACAGTGCCATCAACAGTTTCGTTGACAGGGCTTTTCTGCTTACCAAAGAAAAACATATTCCGGAGAATATGATTCTGATAATGAATACTCTACTGCAAAAGGATTTTCCTAATATGCCCGTGAACAAATTCATCGACAAAAGAAATGAAAAACTAAACTTGGACATCAGATTAGAGATGTTCGAATAGAGAAGGTTCAACAACTGTTTGCCGTTTACAAAAAGATATATTCGGTTGCTTTCGGAATCAAAAATCTCATCCACAAGGAATGAAAATAACACTCTGCATATTGTTTAGCATGAAAAGACTGCAAAAGCTTTTACATCGGCCAATCAGAAAGACCTATTACACCAAAAACTCCATATTGCTAGGGTCACAATATTAGAGTGGTCGCAAGGTGAACAAGGGGACCTTCAGGTCACCTAATTTTTGTTTTGGTCGATACTCTCCTCAGTGATAGACGCCTACTAGAGGTTTTCTGAGAAAAGCTAGGGAAGCGGAGAATTTCGGACATTCAAATTGAAAATATAAATAATTAATAATCCAGCAGAAAATATAAAACTTTCCAAACGAGAGAAATTAAAAATAAATAGTATGAATGGAAATTTTATTAAAAATAATCAAAGAATGAATAAGGAAACAGTTTTGCATTAAAAAAAATGCGGGCAGCAAGACTCGAGCGTGTAACCTTGCGACTATCAGCCAAACGCTTCCCTAGGTGAGCTACCAGGTGCTCGCAAATACATTTACACTAGCTCAACGACCATCTACTCGCAGTTCATCAAATGCATTTTTCTCGAAAATGATTCAAAATTGCGCATTCCTGATTTTTCTCAGAAAACCTCTAGCAGGTGTCCAGCACTAAGGAGAGTATCGACAAAAACAAAAATTAGTTGACCTGAAGGTCCTCTTGTAAGTTACCGTTGTCAACACTTTACAAAGAGTATCGTGGACGGAAGTATACACGTAGCACTCTGACAGCGCTACATTTTCTATAAAACGCCTTGTCGCTATCGGAGCGACACACTTCGCTACGATTAAAATACACTGCATAAGGTTCTCTGCTCAAACAAAGAGTGCATTTTAATAGTTATATGATACCTTTGAATAAATCGATATTTTTGTCGAACCCCATTTCATTGATTTACTTTCCACCCACGCATCAATTATTCACTAGAAGTAGATTAACTGACCTCGTTATACACAAACGAATTTTTGGTGAGAAAAACGTTTTGGTAACGTTGGGTGATCCCGCTGACTTTGGGGAATCAAGCATACAAAACTTTCCAAAAACTTTTTAAAAACGTTTTCGAAACGTTTGACCAATGAAATTTTGAGTGACTACATGTTCAATACGTATTTTAAGCGCTTTCGAAACGTTTGGAAGAAATTCGGTAAAAGTTCGAAAGAAGTTTGAAAACGTTTGATAAATAAAATTTTGAACGATTGAAATAACGGCCGTATTTCGAACGTTTGGAAAGCGTTTGATTGAATCTATGCGACTTTCAAACATATGTTTATAAAAAAAGACACGGAAAAATTATCATCAGAAATTATTGTAGGGTCTATGAATACCTTCAAAAGTATATGAACTACGAAAAATAAATCTAATTTTTCGATCGAACGTTCTTCAAGACTTCTTGAAACATTTTTTAAGCGTTTCGCATGCGTTTTTCAAAGGTTTGATAAACTTCTTTGCAATCGTTTCAGAGTCGTTTGGGAATTTAATCTGCTCAAATTTTTTTTGGTCGCACGTTTACCCAACTTTTTCAAAACGTTTGTAAATAGTTTCGTTCAGTCATTGTATCAGAAATGTGCGGAAGTGTCCGACGTTTTTGAAATGTTTCGAAAACGTTTCAAAAACGTTTTCTTCGCATTAATATGCAAATGTTTAAACGTTTGCCAGAAAACGTTTGCCATTTGAAAACAAATGGTTCAAATAAACTCGTCTAGTAAAAATGGTTATTCGTACAAAGTACAAACACAGTAAAAACTTGGGAGTAAATTTGTTGCAGGTATAATCTAAACGGTGTTTACTTCATCTTGACACTTTGTGTACGATGAGCCAACTATATGGGATACTTTCGACAGTTGCTATTTCAAATTTACGCCATGGTCTTTGAAGTATGGATGGTGTGTTGTGTTGATTGCATCATGTAAAATAAGGGTCCTCTATCAGATGGTAATATGCAAGCGGCTATCTTGGTTCCAAAAACTGAATCGATGGGAAGCAGAAGCGAGCGAGCTCACGGCGTAGTGGGAAAGGGAGGGGACGCTGCTACGAAACGGAAGAAGCAAACGCCGGTATCGAAAAAAATTATATGTTTAAAGAAACTATTCGTTGATTTTGACAGCATCTCTAAAGCCTAAAGAGTTTCGTGTCTGGATTTCATTGTAAAATAATTTGTAGTTTCGAAGATATCGCGAGTTTAGTTTTGAAAAACGTATTGAAAATATTCGATACCAGCGCACAGTAGCTCGAGAACCCAAATTCGTGGCCAAAACTCGAAAAGGTAATATTTATGGCTTCTCGAGTGTCTATATCGCGTTTTTTGGGCCACTGATTTCAAAAATGATATTCAAAATTCAGAATGGCGGACCCGAAATTGTGGACACTTCCAAAATTTTCTATTGTTTTTCACGAATTTCCATCGTTTCCACGAAAATAAATACAAAGGGTTTTTTCGGGACGCTGATTTCAAAAATGATATTGAAAATTTGAGATTCAAAGTGTTGGACTCAAAATGTCAGACAATTTTTCAAGATTTTCTATTGTTTCTTACGGAAAGGAGTACAAAAGGGTTTCCTGGGTCGCTGATTTCAGAAATAATATCTCAATTTTGAAATTTAAAATGATTGACTAAAAATGACGTACATTTTAGGGTGGGAAGACTCCACACTCATCAAAATCGACTGTTTTGAGGCCGTGCCGCACACGATACTTTTGGCCTCGAAAATATTGAAAATGAACGTTTGTTAGTCACGTGAATGTAATTACATAACTGACATTTATATATATGAATACAAACGAAAGAAAGAAATTTCATTTAACACACACACACAACTGTGAACACGGCGCTTGTTTGTTACGTTTGCTACCGCGCCACCAGCTTGAATCACGTGAGCTCATTTTCAGACAGCTGATAGCCGAAAAAAGGGCTGCGCATGCGCAGTAGTACTGTTCATGACCATTTTCTCTTTGATAAGTGCTAGAGTGTTGTGGTTTCTTATTAAATGTTTAACTTTGCACTCAACTTAACTTGAATGAAATTCAATTAGATTAAATTAGATTGAATTCACTTAATTGTTGGTTTAATTAGATTGTTTTATATTTACAATAAAATTTTGTTTTAAATATCAACCAATATATTTTCGATGCAAAATTTATATTTTTAGGTCAAAAATTTAACTCTTCGGTGAAAAATTTAACTACTTTCTTGAAAATTCAATTTTTGCGTTGAAAATTCAATTTTTGCGTTAAAAATCCATAATTATAATGGAAAATTCGAAATACAAATTTCACTGGATGAATTAAGCTTTTATGTTGGAGTTAAGTTTTTTTTAACATTGGGAGAAGAACAAGAATAATTTCCTTAAAACAACACAATACTATTCAAAATATGATTCTCTCTTATATTTATCTATTGTTTGTCGCAACTAAAAAGGTAGAGCAAAGTTAAAAATTCCAGAAAAAACCGGAACTTTTTAGTACTAATCCAAGGCAAGATAGCCATAAACAATAATAATTTCTTTAAACGATTATTTTTGTTAAATTAAAGTATCAAGAAGTATTTCAAGTATTTGAAACCATCTGCGTCGAAAGACCGCAAAAAATCATAATTAAAGCCAAAAACTTGAAAAACTCATTTTTTCACCTATGGGGATTTTTGAAACACTATAAAACAAACTTATGTGGGTGATATTTGGAATGTAATATCCTATTCACATTCTGTGGCTAATCGTAAAGGAAAACGATGAATTTCGAACTCGAGTCACCTTTTATAAGAATTCGAAATAAAATTTACAAAAACGTCTTTTTTCTTATGGGAAATACGTGGCGAACTTCATGGGGCTTGCGCCACCTCTAAATTTTTGTTTTCAACAAAGAAAATGCGCTTAGTTTGTTGTGGATTCGAACAAATTTCTGGGTGTTTGGCATGAAAATTCGAAAAGAAAATTTCCTAATTCATTTTTGGACCACCCTACTTCACAGACTATAAGACCCTTCTGAACTTGGTAACATGTACAGAATCAAGGGTAATTTACTAACAGTTACCTCAGTGATTGGAAAATAACCCAATTGTGATAGCAAGGAATCAAGTATCATACATTTTGAATTCTTGAAGAGTAATCTCACTGAAAATTTTCGTGATAAAATGCTGAAACTGGCTGGTCTAAATTGAGTTCCGACTCAAATCGTGCTAGGAATAATAAAAGCTTCTCGTCCTGTAAATCTTTTCACATGAAAGAAAAAAGAATCCGCATATATCGGAAACATTTTTTTCTAATGGGTCTCCGGACACGTAAAATCTTTTTGAAATCGTAATGAATGCATAAGAGGTTAGGTACTGCAATTTCGATGATTCAGTCTTGAAGTGGACAACTTCAACAGACACTCGACATTCAGAGACAATGATTTCTCTCGAAATCTGGGGTATCGTAATATATCTCCAATGCGAAAGTTTTGGGTCAGAAGTTCGATGTTCTACTGGTGCAAACTTGTTGGTTTGATCACATTAAATATGTGTCACGCTGACGTATATTGCATATGCGTCGTACCAAATCAGCGATTGATTTTGTGTCGAATTTGATAATAGATGCAGATTATCAACCATCGATTATTGTAATGTTGGCATCAATTGAACGACATGTGACAGTCTGCCGTGTGACCAATTTCACGGTTTATATCCGGTATGAGGAAATGTCTGTCCGACCCATTTGAGTTTTTATTTTGTTTGAATAGTACAACTCGACTGATTTTTTATTTAGAATATAACGAAGAAGAGGGCTTTGGAACCCTTGCTGTAATGAAAATGATGAAACTGCATTATTTGAATAAAATATGAATTTGAATGGGTCGAATAGACCAATTCGACGCTCAATGTGACATTATTTATTGAAAACATGTTTTTAGAATAAAAGATGTTATTTATCCGGCCAGAGTAATTAATATACGATTCTGAAATGGTGATTTCATCGAATACTGGTCCGAAAATCATTTTAGAGAACTGGGAAAAAAACTGCGGTGGCCTGGATTTGAACCGGGATCGCCACAATACATGAATGGGGCGTTAACCAATCACGCTACCGGGTCACACGACATTCTCTCATTTCTCGTACTTCCACAGGACAAGTAATCGAAAAAATCACCATTTTAAATTGATAAATTAAATTACCCTGGTCGAAAAAATAACATCTTTCGGTTATTCGGTTATTAATTCAGACTAAACTAACTCTAAATCACACAAGACAAAATAGACGCAGATTCGCGTCCTCCTGTGGGAGTACGAGAAATGAGAGAATGTACGTCGTGTGCCCCGGTAGCGTAATTGGTTAACGCCCTACTCATGTATAGTGGCGATCCCGGTTCAAATCCTAGTCGCGGCAGATTTTTTCTCATTCCTTAAAAATGATTCTCGGACCAGTAATTGACAGAATTACCATGTTGAATTAATATATTTATTACCTTGGTCGAAAAAATTACATATCTAATTATAAATTATAAATCAGATTCGATTATTAATTCAGACGGGGCTAAGTCTAAATCACATAGGACGGAAGAGACGCAGATCCAAGTGAACCTCTCCGGATCAAAAGGGGATACGCGTGGATTCAGCCTGAGAAGTATTGTCCTAAATGTTAATTTCAAACCAAGAATTTCAATCTTTTTTCACTTTAACTCGCGCTAAATCAGTCAATTTCCAGAATTTGTCAATATAATTAA
>WSXT02079800.1:0-12043 GCA_011762715.2 Neuroterus valhalla
TTCCTGATTGAAATGAATTCATTTTATGGCTTTTTATAAATGAAGCAAAAACTACTTGTCCTATCAAAAAGTTAATTCTACCAAATTTGAAGATCTTTTTTTGGTGCACAAGTTTAGTTCATATATATTTTCCCGTAGCTTGCATAGTTTAATCAAAAAATGAATCTTTCTATTTTCCATTATTGTTTTTTGCGACCGGAATTTGAATTTTCTTTTTTTCGATAAAACTCGAAGAATCGTAAAGATCATCCTGGAGGGCTCCCAAAAAGAAACATTTTTTTCTCCAAACTTTTTTTTCATATCTTGCGTGGTTTGGCTAAAAATTCTCGTTTTCGTTTATGTTTTCGAAATTTGAAAATGCCAGAACTCTAACAATTTTGTTTTTATAAAAAAAAAATCATAAGGATAAATTGTTTCACTTATTACCTAGTACAAGAGGCCGTACTCACGTTTTTTGTGTCTTGGAAAAAAAAAATCCAATTTTTTTTCAAAATCCCCCCCCCCCCCATTATTTTTGATCCAAAACAGATGGTTAACGGACTTGACTTGTATTTTTGGTCCCTCAAAATGGTTGCGAAAGCACGATCGAATATGATCATTCTTTCGAAAGTTATCAAGTTCACAGATGTTACATTCTCGTCATAATGAGAAGGTATTGGTTTTATGTGAAAAAATGACTAATGCTAACACAGAAGATTGATTGAGAAAAGTTGTTCACCCGAAAAAGATCTGTGAATTTGTTTTAATTTTTCCCACTGGGCACGCAGTTTTTGTTTTAATCGTAAAAAATAAAATTAAAAATTTAAAAATTGAATTTCTAGAAAAACGACACAACATGTGAACAAAATTAGGCAACAAAACTTCTCCACCGTTTTGGACAAACTTTGATCAAATGCGCAGCACGAGACATGCGATGAGAATGTACTCGTTGAAGCCAGAGAAGCTTTAACAAAAGAGAATCCGCAATCATCAAATTGAAGTATAGTCGACATTTTGCTTTTTAGTTTCACAAGCCATTTATACAACTGTAGGTAGGTACAAAGGCCAAGCGCGTAGCACGAAGCGCGCGATTCAGTTTTGAACGTTCTTGAATAAAGGATTATTCCACTCGAAATTTTAATAATTTGAAGTTGTCACAATTGTTAAATTTCTATCTATAGATATATAATTGCAAACGTTTTTGAATGAAATATTACTTATTGTTGAACTTTGAAACTGTCAACTGGAAATTCAGTAATTTCAAATATTTTACAAATTTGAAATTATTCTATTCCTGAGAACTTTCGAAATTGTTCAATTTCTAATGCTTCTATTCAAAGATGATGATATTTTAATTACTTTCCATTTGAAATCGTGTAAATTTTTCAATCTTCATTCAAAATTCTAAAAGTCTGAACTTTTTGAAGTGAGAATTATTTTACTCTGAATTCTTTGAATTGTGAAATAGTCTCCAATTTAAAGAAGTTCAAAATGGAATATTTTTAGAATAAAATTGGAAAAATAGGAAAGTTACAAATGGAAAGATTTCAAATGTTATTATTTCAGAACAAAAGCGTCAAAATGAATTCATTAGAAATTGATAGTGTTTGCAATTAGAAAATTCCAATGAAAAGCTCTCAGAACCAGAATAATTGAACATTTGTGGACTGTTTGAAATTCAACAATTTTCAATTTTAAGTTTGAGAATCAGACAATAGGCATTTAAGCTATTCCAATTTGAATAACTTGAGAATTGAAATTTGACAAATATGACAATTTTCCCATTGAATTTGGAATTGACACATTTTGTCGAAATCTTCATTTCGAAACGTTCAAAATTGAAAATTTTGGTCTCGAAGTTCGCAAATTCATATTTGTAATTTAAATTGAGTTCTTTGATCTGAAGTTTTCAAAATTGGAAAGTTTTAAATGTAAACTTAAGAAATAGGACAATTCCAGATGGAAATAATTAAAAGAAGAATAATCCTCTATTTGAAAACTTTGAGAGTTTAATAGTTTTAGATTAAAATTTTAAAGATAGGTAAATATAAAATAAAGAAATATAATTTTCGCTTTTGGACAAGGAATCCAGAATAGGGTTATAATTTTCAGTTTGTGACGAGTAATTCTCGCAGAAAATTAGAATTTTTACTTTGAAAGAGGGGATTTCGTAAAGAATTAGAATTTCGTCTTGGAATAGGTAAATTTCTTACTTGGAACGGATCTATAGATTGAAATCGGTTTGAATCAAGAAATTATTTTTTTTTTGCAAATAATAATTTGTCAGAATGAAAAAATTTCCTATTTCAAATTTAAAAAGAAAGGAGTAGGCAAGGAGTAATTTGTTAATTATAGTTTGAAGGATCAATAAATATAATTCTGACTTTTAAGAGGGAATTCTCTGGAATTATTGTAATAATTTCCATAAAGAATTATAATTTTGACTTTGAGACAGGGAATTTGAGTAAAAAAAAATGTTTGCTTTTCAGATTCGAACAGGTGGTTTTCGTAAAGAATGAAAATTTCTACATCGGAACAGGGGATTGACATCAAGAATCATAATTTAAACCTAAGGACAGAAAATTAAAAGGATTATTATTTTATTTGGAACAGAGAATTTTTGAAAAAGAACGGGGAATTCGAAAAAGTCTTGGAACCAAAAATTATCTAATGTACCGAATTAGAATTATAATGTTTCCCCAGAAATTCCTATTCTAAATCTCTTTTCAAATTGATCAGTAATTTAAAATCATTATTCGAGTGGATATCGTTAAGGAATAAAAAATTTGGAAATAGTTTTGAAAAATACTCACATTACAACTAAAGTCGATTGGCTGGAATTTTCCAAAAGTAGTTCTCGCAGTCTCAACTGCCGATGAGTTTTTTCCCTTAAACTTTGAAGTTCATCTTCGGTGACGACAATGTCTGAGAAATATTTTTAAGATTAGTTTTTACTTGCGGAATAATATTAATGATTATCTCAACAAAAAATATTAAACAGAAATTTTTTTATCTATTTTCATTCGATAACAATTTAAAAGGTATACTCCCTTGAAGGGATCCTTCGCTTACCTGATGAATTGGGACTGCCATTTTTCGTGAAGTCAGAAATAAGTTTGTCAAAAAATTCCTGTGTGGATTTTTGAGGTTCAATACTAATGTCATCAACCATTTTGAGGCTTGTGTATTTTATTCGGAATTTAGCCATGATTTCGGCCATTCTGTAAATTTTTTAAACATAATTTATATTTAATAAAATATTTCAACTGTTAGATTTATTACTTTTCGAGTATCCTCTCGAATAAAATGTTGAAATTGAAAATTAATTTTCCTTTCCAAATTTCTATCAGGAATTTTTTTCGGGAGTTCTTAAACGAACGAAAATGTTAGTTCTTTTGTCATGATGTTATTTGTTTGGTCTACTGATATGTATTACTAATAATAAATTATTGATATATTTTCAATCTGTGAAAAATTATATTGATAATTTTATAATTATAATTACAATTTAGTAGACCAAGAAAATAACACCGCAAACAATTATCTGATAATAATAATAATAATAATAATAATAATAAATCTTTATTGGATTCATAACTGAACATAAACGTATGTAAATAACAGGAATTAATAGCAAGAGAGCCCAAAGGGCTTTTTTTGTTAAAAAACTTTAAAACCCAAAATTGAAAAGAAAAAAATTTAGTCAGTTTATGTGAATGGTGGATAAGTAAAACTCACTCTTTTTCCTGAGCACCGATTTCCTGCTTGTGATTGGCAAGCGCAAAAATTCTCATTTTGCAATGCTCCCAGTTTGACCTCGTGCTGATGATGTAGGGCAGAAGTATTGTCAATCCTGTTAAATTTTAACATTTTTAAAATAAAATAATACCAAAGATATGAATTTATCAAAGTAGAAACTATTTTTGATCAAAAACTGGTTGAATTTTCGCACAAAAAAACTTCTAACAGAATAGTTTAACTTTAAACTAAAATGATGAATTTTCAACAACAAAACTGATTTGGAATGAAAAACTCTAATCTTCAAGGAAGTACTTTGATTTGCAATTATGAAAGTTCACTTCCTAATCAGGAATATAATTGTTATAATATTTTAACAAACAAACAATAAATGCATTAAAAATTAAAAACAGTTGAATTAAATCAAAGAAGACGAATTGACAGCAAAATAATTAAATGAACCAAAACAGATTAATTTTTCATCAAAACAGCCAAAGAGACAAATTCTTCAGAGAACAGTCGCATTTTATACTAAAAAATGTGAATTTATAACCAAGTAGCAGAATTTTTTTCAAAAATAATATAATTTCTAACAAGAATGTTGAATTTTCAACCGAGAATATAAGTCTTCAGCCAAAAATCAATTTTCAGCCATAATTAATTTTCAACCAAATAGTTGAATTTTCGAATGGAAACGATCAATTTTCGACAAGAAAAAAATAATTTCTAACAAAATTGTTCATTTCTAAACTTGCCATATAAATTCTCAAGCAGAGCGTTCATTTCCAACCAAAAAATTGATTCAAATCTCTTTTGGAAATGAAACCATTTTTTCAAAAAGTTATATTTTTGGTAAAAATTGTAACTTCAATCTTGGTTCGAAATGCGTTGAATTTTTTATTTGAGATCAATTTCTTTGATCAAAAATTGAAAATTCTTTCCAATCAATATCATGGATATAATTTTTAATAATTTTTAACATTTTAATATTATCTTTGAGAACTTGTTTTTATTATTAATTTTTATTGATAATTACAAAATTTGATTCAAAATGTATGTATTTCGTCTAATATTCGCCTTTTTTGTATAAAATTACCATTTTTAGTTCAAAAATCCCTTTTATGGTCAAAAATTAATTTTTTTTCTTTTGAGTAAACATAATTTTAGTTGATATTTCATCTCTCTGGTTGAGATTTGAACTACTTTGTTGAGAATTTCTCTTCTCTTTCGATCTCTCATAGTTGAGAATTCATATATTTAGTTCAAAATTCGTTTATTTTGGTACAAAATAATTCATGTTCGAATTAGTCTTTTTTAGTTTAAATGGATTTTGCATGATTCGGAGTGAAAAACTTCTCTGTTGAAAACTCGTATTTTTGGTATAAAGTGAAAACTATTTTGCTAGCAAATTGAACTATTTGTTTACAAAACAATCTTTTTTGGTTGATAAATCAGCTTCTCGGTTGGAAGTTGAACTACTTTGTTGAATGGAAATCTTATCATTCGGTGGCAAACAAACTTTTTTCTTGAAATTCAATTCAGGCATTCCAAGAAACAATTAAATTCTTGAAAAAAAGTTAAATTTTTAATCCGGAATTATGAATTCTCAATCGAAAGAAAAATTTTCACAAAATTGATTTTTATTTCTTTTGATTGTTTCAATTCTGGACAAAAATAGAATAGTAGACTTTTCCGTTGAGAAGAAATAACTTTAGGAGAAGGTTTGGTTCGGGATTGTACTGTTTGATTGAAAATTAATGTATTTTGTTGATGATACGTCTTTTGTGCATAAAATTACCCTTTGCAGTTAAGGAATTATATTTCCATTTGAAAATTCAATTTTTATATTGAAGATTTATCATTTAGTTCTGACTTTAAAAATCCTTTTTTTGTGAAAATTAATTTTTTCATCGAATTTCAATCATAACCATCTTATTTTTCGTTGAAAATTGATACTTTTATTCAAAAATTTATATTTTATGGCTGAGAAAACCTTTTATTCCTGAATTAGTCTTTTTCGATTGGATAGAGTTGTTCTTGATTTTGAACTAGAAACTTTTTGTCCTAGAAAATCGTATTTGGTTGAAAAATTTTTATCATTTTTGTTGAAAGTGGAACTATTTGGTTAAAAACCATTTTCTTCGATTAGGAAATTAATCACTCGATCGAAAAATAGACACATTTGTTAAACATTTGTTCTAGGCGATTGATTGCTTTGTTTGAAAATTTAATTATTTTGTTCTATAAAACTTATTTTTTGAATACGTAAACCGGGGATTCAAAAGAATCGTTTTGCACAAAAATCAGTAGAATGATCTAGGAAAATAGTGCAATTTTTTTGTTGTTATTAAGGCCTGTATCTTCATTAGGATTATAT
The DNA here is from genome assembly GCA_011762715.2 of Neuroterus valhalla. NCBI lineage: Eukaryota > Metazoa > Arthropoda > Insecta > Hymenoptera > Cynipidae > Neuroterus > Neuroterus valhalla. The sequence goes on from WSXT02079800.1 coordinate 6,095, forward strand.
TTTTATTTACCTCCATCGTCATAAAGCCACCAAACGTCAATAATACCATTTTTATATTTTTTTTGAAAAACTGTCATGTATTCAGGTACAACAGTCATTCCATTACGCCTGGAAAAATATAAACATATTTTAGTAATCTTATAAACATTATCTATTGTAGTAAATTTGAAAATATATGGGACATTTATAAACAATTGATGATATTATTAACTTACAGCATTAGTTTTTCGGTAGCGTGCTTCTTCTTGTGCTTCAATTGTTCATGTGCGCTCCAATTTGTTGGTGAATCTTTCATTACTGAAGGCATTTCAATACATGGATAGGTGGTACCTGAAACAATGTGAAATTTTTTAAAATTGGAAAAATAGTCTTAAATAATAAATTCAACAGCTTCAGTTCGTACTTTCCGAAAACTTTCCAAAAACGTTTTACAAACGTTTTCAAAACGTTTGACCAATAATACTTTGAGTGACTACAAATTCAACACGTATTCCAAACGTTTTCAAAACGTTTAAAAGAAATTTGGTAAACGTTCAAAAGAAGTTTAAGTAACGTTTGAGAAGCAAAATTTTGAACGATCGAAATGACGACCGTATTCCAAACGTTTTGCAAACGTTTGATCAGAAATTTTATCCGAAAGATGGCGTGATCTTCCTCGCAAGTGGCAGGAAACTATGGGATTACTGTATATACGACTTTCAAACATATGTTTATTAGAAAAGACACGAAAAAGTTATCATTAGATATTAGGATATGGTCTGAATACCATTAAAAGTATATGAGCTACTAAATTTACTTTTTATTAAACATTTCCACGTTATTGAACATTTCCTAAACGTTTCACAAACGTTTTCCAAACGTTGGGAACACGTTTTGTAAACGTTTGATAAATATCTTGCAAACGTTATAGAGACGTTTGGAAATTTAATCTGCTCAAATTTTTCTTGGTCTAATGTTTACCAAACGTTTTCGAAACGTTTATAAAAAGCTTTGTTTAGTCAAAGTATACAGAATGTGCGGAAGTATCCGACGTTTTGAAAACGTTTTTTCTACCAAAATTTACAAACGTTTTGACGTTTACCAGGAAACGTTTTCAAAACGTTTGCAAAACGTTCAGTGTTATCCGGGTGATTGCATAAAATTAAATTATCAGATTCATGAATTAAAATTCTGCTGTCGGAATAAATACCTATATTATTTTTAATATAAATTTGGACGTTTTAATAATAGATACACAGTGATAAAAACTAAAAAGTAAAATTTTTCATTCACAAGCTAAACGAATTCAATCAAATAGTTAAATTTTAAAACGAAAGGATGATTTTCCAACCAAGAAGATTTACTTTCTATCACCAGAATTATTATTATTAACAAAATGAATAAATTTGCATCAAAATCGTGAAAGTTTCAGATAAAAAATGCACATTTTTTATACATAGTTGAATTTTCAAGCAAATCAGAAATCTTCAATGAAAAATGTAAAAGTTCGAATTTTCAATCAAAAAAATTAATTGTTGAGCAAATGTCAATAAAATTTTGACACAATAGTTACATTTTCAACCAAAGAGATGAATCCTCAACTAAATTTTAGCCTTAGGATAAGTTGCTTTCATCGAAGGAATAATACCCGATCTTGAAAACTTGACATCTAATATTTTTTCTTAATTTTATAAACAAGTTATATAAACAAATACCTAATGTAAACATTTAAAGGCAGAAAGAAATCGTCTTCTCTCTCGATTTTCTATAAGTTATATCCTCAGTCATGTTCAGTGATGGACAATTATCTTCTGATATTTTGACAGATTGTATAAACAAATTATCTAAACAAATGCTCTCTGTGGACATTTAATAGTGGAAGGGAATTGTTTTTTCTCATAACTTTCCTCAAATCATACCGTTAGTGATATTCGATGATGGAAAATTATAATTTGATATTCTTTATTAATTTTCCAAACGAATTTTATAAACAAATCCAGAGCTTGGGCATTTGAAGGTAGGTGAAAACCCTTTTTTCTCGTAATTTTTTTCAAATGATGTCGCCGAAGATGTTTGATGAAGGGCAATTATCATCCGTCAGTTTTCAGTAATTTCGAAATTTTTTTTTTCTTTATTACATATAAATCAAAAGACCATTAAAATAATGCATGCAGGAAGTTAAAAAACGTTTTGAATTTTTTTCAAACGCGTTCCTTAGCTTACTTCAATTCATAGATGTTAATGTTTTCTGCCTTTAATTATCTACAGTAGGTATTTGTTTGAATAACTTGTTTACAAAATTATTCAGAAATATTAGATGATAATTTTCCATCAGTTATTCTCACTCGTGACATTACTCGAGTGAAATCAGGGGAAAAAGGATTTTTTCGACCCCTAAATGACCAAGTTATAAGTTTGTTTATGAAATTGATGGAAGATATTGGATGATAATTTTCCAACAAAAAAATCACTGGCGACATGATTTGAGGAAAATTAGAAGGAACACGATTTCTTTTAGCCTTCGAATGTCCACACTGTCCATTTGTTTATATAATTAATTTATAAAATCAAAAGAATATATCGGATGATGAGTTCACATCATCGAACATCAGTGGCGACATAATTTAAGGAAAATTAAGAGAAAAATCGATTTCTTCCAGCCTTAAGATGTCTATACTGGGCATTCGTTCACATAATTTGTTTATAAAATTAATGAAAAATATCAGATAACTAATTTTCATGATCAAGTATTTTTTTTCGATGGAAGCAAGTAATTTTAATGCAAAAATTAATTTTGCGAATTGAGAATCCATAGTGTAGACTATTTTCTAAGTTAGTTTATTTATAACAACGATCTTAACAATGTCATAATTATTTTTTGCGTTGAACTATCCCGTGCATAAAGTCTCTCAATGCTGATCACAGAAAAAAAATTTCACTAACAATGAGAAAAAAAAAACGAGAAAAACGACTTTTCTTACTCTTTGCATTAGTATAAAATTTGAAACAAAAAATTTGTTTGAATCGGGATAAATAACTCTCTCCGAAAATTAATGTTGATTTCTTTGAAAAAAATCGGTTTACAAGTGAATTCATTAAAATTTTCTCAAAATGCAATTTTTTATCACAGATTATATCTTATCTCTTCTTCAGTTATACATGCCCTCAAAAAAAGTGTGTTGTCTGACGTGGTAGAGATCCTATAGATTTTGGGTCGCTGAAACCGAATCCGTGGGCGGAATTCCGAGTTTGATGACTGTGTTCTTTCTAACCTCAAAAAACTGAGTTTTTCTGAGCTTTTTTCGCACTGAAGGTGCAGAAAAGGAACGCGTGCTTTTTTTTCCTATTTTGATCACAGATTTTGATTCAGCGGCGAAAAATACATGAGAATTGTCTCTTTTAGATTTAGTACGCTGGGCTCAATACATTGTGGCGGAGGAGAGACTGTACAGAGAATAATAGTCTCAAATCTCGCAAGAGTAGAGGTTGATATTCTCGCCAATTAGAGTAGTTAAAACTTATGAATATTGGGTCGCTGAATCCATATCCGTGATCGGAATTCCGAGATTATTCACCTAACCTAAAAAAATGCGTTTGTCGTTTTTTTTCGGATTGAAAGACATGTAGAAAAGAAACTCGGCTTTTTTTTATTTCGACCCCAGATTTGGATTCAGCGGCGAAAAGTTGTTGGGGATTGTCTCTTTTAGTACGCTGGGCTCAATACTCTGAGGTGGGAGAGAGACTGCACAGAGAATAATAGTGTCATTTAGAGTAGCCATATCCTATGGATTTTGGGTCGCTGAATTCATATCCGTGGTCGGCATTCTGAGATTAGTGACTTAGCCTTGAAAAAGTTGTTTGTTTTTCGGATTGAAAAATATGTAGAAAAGAAACTCTGGCTTTTTACCTTATTTCGATCCCAGACTTAGATTCAGCGACGAAAAATACATGAGAAGTATCGCTTTTAGTATGCTGGGCTCAATAGTTTGTGGTGGGGGAGAGACTGTAACCCCCGTTCTACATGAACGCGTTTTTCACTGCGCTCTGCGTCAAACGCAACACGTGTCTCCTTCTTTCACACTGGAACGCGCAAATGAAAAGCGACCGAGCAATGCGTTCAACAATGAGGGCAGCTAAAAACGCGTTCATGTAGAACAGGGGGGTCCAGAGAATAATAGCGTAAAATCTCGCAAAACACAAGTTCGATTTTCCCGCTAATCAGAATAGTCAATTTCTATGGATATTGGGTCGCTGAATCCATATCCGTGATCGGAATTCTGAAATTAGCGACCTAACCTCAAAAAACTTCGGTTGCTTGGCTTTTTTCGTATTGAAGAATATGAAGAAAAAAAACGCGCTTTTTTCCTATTTTGAACCCAGATTTGTATTCAGCGGAGAAAAATTTATGAGAATCGTCTCTTTTTAGTACGATGGGCTTAATACTTTGTGGTGCGGAAAGACTGTACAGAGAATACTAGCGTAAAATCTCGTAAAAGAAGTGGTTAATGTTTCTGCCAAAGTCAAATTCTATGGATTTTGTTCGCTGAATCCGAATCTAAGGTCATCCTTCCGCAATTAAACTTTGTTTTATCCCTGCACGATTTAACGCCATTGTTCTCAGTACAGTCTCTTCTCCACCACAAAGTATTGGCCCCAGCGGACTAAAAGAGACAATTCTTATGAATTTTTCACCGCCGGACCCGGACATGTAGTTGAAATAAAAAAAAAATCAGTGTTTCTTTCTAAATATTTTCCCATGCGGAAAAAGCAACAAAAAAACAAAGCTTTTAGAGGTTAGAAAGAAAATTGTCAATAATCTCGGGATTTGGACCACGGATAAAGATTCAGCGACCCAAAATCCATAGAGAATTTCTGCTCTGATTGGCGGAAATATAAGCTTTTATTTAAGAGATATTACGACACTATTATTCTCCGTACAGAGTATCTCCGCCACCACAAAGTATTGGGCCCAGCGAACCAAAAGAGTTAACCCTCATGTATTTTTCGCCGCTGAATCAGAATCTGGAATCGAAAAAAAAGGAACACGCGTTTTCTTCTTACATATTTTGAAATGCAAAAAATGAAGAAAAAAAAACGTTTTTTGAGGTTAGAAAGCAAACAGTTACCATCTTGGAGTTTCAATCACGAATTCAGATTCAGCGACCCCAAATCCATGAGATGTGACTACTCTACCCCGCAGACAACCCACTTTTTGTTTTGAGGGCTGTATTATTAATAACAATTGAGTAAATGTAATCGGAATCATTCTCGAGATTCGAATACAACATCTATACAGAACTTGTGAATGTTAACTTTTTGAAGATTTTTGCAAAAGGAATGCACCAATTCGGCCTTTTTTAAGATAAAAAATTTGTAGCGGAATCATATTTTCCAGATCAAATATACACTAGAATCCCGTAGAGTCAGGTTTCGAGATTGACTGTCAAATAACTTTGGACACTGTGGGGTCTTTCGGACTATAAATTGTACTTTCGTCTTGCTGCAGGAAAGATTAATTATTCATTCATGTACCTTAGGCGAGCCTCGCGCACATACGGTCCAGGTGATTATGTTTGCAGCGGGGATAGTATAAAGCCCAGACCCGTAGGGCCGAGGTTTTTATTTCCCTGCTGCAACCGTTATGACTGAGACCGCGTATTCGCAGGCGAGGCTTGGCCATGATGCTTGAAAAATTTTCCATTCTGTGGTAGACGTATTCGGGGACAGACAATCAGTAAATAAGTTGCGTACGTCGTAACAATACACAGATTCCCCAGTTTTAGTTAACATTAAGATTTGTACTATCTTCTCTAAATAACATGCACCTGGCGCGCATACAGCTGACATCGCGAGCTACTTGGCCGCAGGCCGTATGGAGCTGTGGACGCATGCTCCCGCCAAAAATATACTTACGAAATCCATACAGAAACCGTACGGTTTCCGTACAGGTCCCAGTACGATACCCGTACG
>WSXT02079811.1:0-26440 GCA_011762715.2 Neuroterus valhalla
CCCCTCCCCTTCTATACCTATACCTGTCATATTCTCCTTGTCCATTTTTTCTCCGAACTCTTTCAATTTTTCTTCTCTCCAGCGTCCCATGTTTTCCTTTTTAATCTCTAGTTTAAAATTCGACAATTTGATGAAAATTTGTCTTTTTGAATTGAAAATTCAATGATTTGGTTGAAACTCCACATATTTTGTTGAAAAGTCGATTTTTTGGAAGAATATTATCTATCCCTTCGGAAGTTAATACTCTTCTTCAGACACTTTTCTTTGCGGTTAAGAATTGAAGTTGTACAGTTCAACATTCTTCATTTTAGTTGAACATTAATCTAGTTAAGAGCTCTTATGTATGGTTTAAAATTAATTTACCAAGCCAAAAATGTCACTATTCTATTTTTGTTTGAAAATTTGTATTAATTATAGTCCAAATTTCAACCATTTTGTTGAAAAATGGTATTTTTTGGTTTTTAACATTTTTTGTCAAAAATTAAATCATTCTTAATAAATGCTCATCGTTTCAGTTAAAAATTAGTCTTTCTGGTTTAAAATTCAACTACTTCAGTTAAATATTGACCATTTCATTTGATTTTTTATTATTTTTTGTAAAAATGTAATAATTTGTTCGACAGCTATTTCTTATTTTATTTGTTGAAAGTTAGTTTTTCTTGTCATAAGTAATTTTTTTCAACTGAAAATTTAACTTTTTTCTATTGAAAAATACATAGCTTCAGTTTAAAATCCACTTCTTCAGTTACACATCCATTTTTTTCATTTTAAAATTTGAGTATTCAAATTTTCGTTAACAGTTTACCTTTTTCAGTCAAAGTTAATTCATCTCTCTAAAACTCAGCTCCTCTAGTTGAACATTCTTAGTTTTATTATAAAACTCTTTTGGCTTGGTTTGAAATTGTTTTTTTGAACTAAAAATGTTACAGTTGCATTTTTCGTTGCAAATAATTATTTTTTGAGTTCGAAAATCGACTATTTCGTTGAAATAGTTGGAAATAGTTTGAAATAGTTTGGAAATTCCGTTTCATGGTTGAAATCTGAAGTGCTCCAGTTTAAATATTTATCTTTTTATTTGAATATTCATTTTCTTGGTTGAAAAATGAACTAATAGTTGTAAATACGTTTTTTTTTGTTATCGTGAATTGATTTCTCTCAATTGTCAGTTCAACTGTTCCAATTAAAAAAAAAATGATATTTATCTGTTGAAAATTTGAGTATTTCTTTCAAAATTGATTTATTTTGCAATGTTTGATCTGTTGTGTTGAAGGATGTATAGAAGGAACATCATGAATAACAACAGTTTTTTCCTGACACTGTATTTTTCAATTTATCGGTTTAAATCGTTCATGTTTGAATATCTTAGAAATTTTCATACTGAAAGTAAAATAGGAGCTCACAAAATTATTCTCAAAAATTCTCACTGTTGAAAATTTTTTCGAATTTTGGTTCAATTTGGTTTAATCAGCCATCCATCGTTAAATATATGCATGCGTTCTTTTCATATCTTGCTTAATTGAAAGTTGTGTAACCTTCAAAGTTTGACTACTTTAAGAGTATAGATTTTGTCCGGTTGGGCACCTAGAATTCTCTGAGGTTTCTCGTTCGATCACTAAAATTAAGTCGGGATTCGCTCGGTCATAATCGGATGGGGGCCGTTGTACTAGATGAGGTTTGAAGAAGCTTTCAGAAAGCAGTCTTCACTCTTGAAAGAATACTTATAAGATTACTATATTGAGAGATTTGTTCCTTGCTGCGTTTTCAAACAAACAAAAACTTTTTTGAGCTGTATAATTTATTTAATGATCGAATGGAATTCAGAAAGAAATTATATTATATTCGCCATCTTGAACTGCTTTCATGTTGGAACGACTAGGAATGTTTACTTACAAAAGAGCTCTATACAACTTTTTAAATATCACAAATTTGAACCTATTTCACAATACATTTTTTGGAGGCTCTATACCATTTTTTGGTGTGGCTAAAAAGAGGACTCATGAAGAGAACTGAAACCACTGAAGTGATTTTTCAAATTTGAATCACATCTTGTGTATTAGAAATTGAAAACCTGAAGTGTAAATTATCAATGAAAAAGAACAAGAAAAAACCACATTTCGTAAATTCTATCCAATAGATTATGAAGTCATTGTAGGAACAGCTTTTTAAAACTTTCTATTTTCGCTTAAAAAAATGATAACCTCAAAAAACAGGGTAGTAACGATCTCATAGGAAATGACCCTAGAGATTAAACTACTTTAATAATATTTTTGTTGATGGAAGTTTCGAATCTCTTAGATCATTGATGATTTTGAATAGTTTTATTAATTAAAAATTTTTTAAAAATAATTTTAAACTTCCATTAGGTATCTACAAAAAGTGATCGAAGTAGTTTTGATCACTTGGATTGTTTCTTATGAGATCGTTGCTTCCCTCTTTTTTGAAGTTATCCTTTTTTAGGAATGGAAATAATGATATTTGGTGGAATTTACAAACAATTGTTTTCTCTTCTCCTTTTTTATTGAAATTCTACACTCCTAAGTTTTTAATTTCCTATGCACACGTGGATGCGGGTCGAAAAATGTTGGCAGTAAATAAACTTTATTTTCACTTTCTTATTCTAACCCCCAAAACCAGTATGGACCTTTGAAAATTTATTATCATATTAACCGTAAAACGCATTTGCTATTTTGTCACGTCCGACTCAGGGTCAATCTCAGAGATATTTCTTATCCAAAGTTTTTCAAAAACTTTGAAAATAATTGTCAACTGCAATATAAGGTTGTGAATGTGGTTTACTTGAAAATGAAATATTTTGCATCAAAATGTTGGAAGATTTTCCCCAGCAAAACTTCATTCTGGAAAACCCGATGGGTAAAATTGGATTTGAAAAACGTGCTCCTCGCAGAATAGCAGGCAAACATTTGCACTAGGAAGCGGTAGCTATCGAGTTAAAATTTCAAAGTGTTAAAACAAACCTTGTGGCGACAATGAGGAAGGGACAGATCGATAGAAAATCGATTTCCGGTCGAAGTAGCAGCAAAGCTAGCTCTAGCTAAAGTGATAAGCGAGCGAACGTTATGAATTTTCATTGTTTCTCGCTTTGAAAACGAGAGCATTGCTCGCTCACTAGAGCCAAAGAGCTCTCTCGGTACTCGTTTAATGCACACGGGGATAATATGTAACGAACATTTTGCTGCACTTCCGCCTTTTCTCCATTTCCAATCAATTCATAACATCATTCAATTAATGTCCTCCTTTTCAGAAACGTGGTGTCGCTTACCCCATTTTCGATTGTTCCGTTGCTCCAGATTTCATTTTATTGAGAAACTCCTTCAGTGACACTTTTAGCTCCCAAGTAAAAGTTTTCAAATTGTTTGGAACTAGTTTACCGTGCTTTGAGGAAAATTATTGCTAAATATACCTAGTTCGTTTCTGTTAGCAAAAACAAAATTAAGGTGGCCTCTTTTCAAGATTTAATGCTTGACAGGGCTAATATTCTTGAAACATGTTCTTTTCTTAGAAACTGTAGAGAATGTTCTTCGATTTTTTAAGTTACTTCGACTTCACTTTTTCACAACATTCTTCGAAGTTATATTCTATGCCAATTGGAGAAGAGTATATTCCGAAATACGAGGCTTAAGCTCAAAATAATTCAAACATTAAAATGAAAAAAGAATTACCATTGTAAGACAATGATATAATTGGCCATAAACAATTATTTTTTTCTGGATTTTTTGTTGTTGCTTGGATGCCTGAAAATAATTTTGGGTGTAACTTTGAAACCAAAGGTGTAGGAAATATTTTTGTTGGTCATGAAGAGAATGGCAGCTGAAAAAATCAATTTTTTTATTGCAGTTTGTTGAGAAATCAACGTTTCTATTGGAGTTTTTTATTATCAACGTTTACCTAAAAATTCTAGCTTATTTCCGTACATAATGCATAATTTTTTCAAATGGGAAAAATTTGAAACGTAAAACAAAATAAAATTTCAGAAAATTAAAACTAACAGCTAACTCGCTTGCTAACTAGTCAATTTTGTATAATAGCGCAAGCTGAAAATCACGATTCTTCAACAAAAGAAGTAGAACCTGGTTAAAAAAATTATTCTCTATTAAACAGTTGCATTTTCAACCAAAACGATGAATGTTTCTACTAAAAGAAGTAAATTTCAAGGCGAGAAAACAAATTGGTGTAAAACTATTGTACTTACAGCCCAAAAATATTGAATCTTCAACCAAGATCTAATGTCGCAAGGAGGATTAATTTTGAACATAATATTTAAATCTGTGACGGAACAAATGAATCTTTCAATCATAGTTCCATTTCGAAGTAAAAAAGATTAATTTTCAACAAAAGATGGAATATTCAGATTTTGAAAACGAATTTTCTGTAAAATAGTTTACATTTTAACTACAAATGGGGTAGTCCGATTCTGATTTGACTAATAAATCTTCAAAAGAAACAAAATTTCTCCTGTGAAAGTAGTTTGATCTTCAACTGAAACTGATGAACATTTAGTAAAAAATTATGACATTCGAGCAAAGTATTCAATCGAATAACGAACTGCAAATGATGAATTTTCCATCAAGGTGATTAATTTTTTATTAAAAATGACGATTTCCAAGGCAAATTATGAACTTCAACGAAAACGATTAATTTCATGCTAAAAGGAATCATTTAAAATTTTTTATAAATGAATTTTCACCAAAATATATCAATTTTCAACCAATGGAATGAACCACCAACTACAATTGTCAATAAAGTATCTTCAACAAAACAATTAATTTTCAATTTTGTAAGAAAATAGTTGCATTTTTAATCGAGAACTTGAAATTCCAACCATAAAGGATAAAATATCATCAGAATATGTTATAGAAGATATTTCAACTGAACAAAATTTTGATTTAAAATTTTAAACAGTTCAATTGAACCAAAAATCCACCAATTTTAAACAAAAATGTTTGGATTTTTCAACTGTTCATCCTGAAATAATTAATTTACAATTCTTCAACCGAAACCAATAATTTGCAATCAATCAGTTTAATTTCGGACTAAAAAGATTGATTTTATAACAAAATACGTAAATTTTAAACAATCAGAAAATATGCAACTCTAGCAACTGTATATTTTGAATAAAGTTTCAATTAGAAATCTTTGCCAATAATAAGAATCTGAATGAGAAAGATCGAAAATCCTGGAAGAATTACGTTGAAAGTGAACTGAGAATCAGAAAATTTGAATTTTTTTAAATTGATGAGAAGTTAAATTCAAATAAACAACCACAAACTATCATCTATTACAATTTTAGAAAACCTTTGAATGAACGCAATTGCGACAAAATTTACTCATTTTATTGGAATAAGTAAAGTATGAGTTATTGTTCGGAGATTTTCTTCAACTTTGCAAATACCTGAAACCAGAGGTTATCTGTTGAAAAATCTGTTATCAGGTAGCTGAAACTTTATTTCTTTTTCCATTAAAATGTTTGAATTTTCTGAAATATTTTGAGCTTTATCAGAGTATTTTATCACAATTTGGAGCTGAGATTGCATCTTTCTCTATATTTAACTCTGTAAGCCTAATTAATTATTATTTAAAAATTTTATTGATATTCACAGTCAGACGAAATTGTCAAGGTAGCCGTCTTATCTTTTTTCATTCGTTTTTATCAATTTTTCAACAAAGCAGAACATGTCAAAGTCGACTGTTCTCAAATTTACGTTTTTGACCTTTTTGTACTTTCACCTTATCCTGACTCCATTTATAATCAATATGTGAAAAAGCATGAATTGGAAATTTGTGCCTAATAAGATAACCTTAACAATGAAGTTTGTTTTGTCCTTTAGCGATTTTTTATCACCGAATTATTCAAATTTCTGTAGAGAGGTCAGGACTTTCGAAACTTATTTTACTCAATGCTGTTAAGTCAGCGATTGAAGAACCAACAACTTATCCTGTTTCTCTTTCAGTCCAGTTGATTTTCCAACCAGAGGATAGATTCGAAATACAGAAGACTTCCGTTTAGCTGAACCGCTACGCGACATAAACATTCGTTTAGCTGAACTCGGGAGAAATTCCCACCACTGTCCCCCTCCGCATGGGTGTTTCTAGAAGTGACTTCTAATTGGTTGCTACCGTCAGTTGCCGTGTCTACTCGAGAGTAGTGAGGGTAGAGGAGGCCGCTCGAGTTTAGCCAAACGAGAGTTCAGCTAAACGGAAGTCTTCTGTAGTAGGAAGCTGACCTATGATCATCACACCAACTCCAACTTGTTTCGGGGCATGAGTATCAAATTGTCTTTTTCTCACGCTTTTGTGGTCGATTCCGAAGTTTGAGAGTGTACATGCACTGAGATGTGCACTCGAGAGTTCCGTCTGTGTTCAGCTGTTGGATCTCTTCTCGTCTCATTGCAATGTGCAGCCGGCAAACTTGCACCGTAGACCAGTTAATAGCTAGTAGTACGTTACCGTACAACACTTGATTGCATCTCGAGAGCCGAGCTGCCAGTCGATTGACAATTCCATTACTGGTAGGTTCAAGCACTTACTCGGGATTCCTGCAAATGTTCGTTGGTGAATTAATCGCATCTGCAAACAAATCGATATCTCTTTGCAACGCTCAACTACGACCTCAGAGTGATAGGGACGGCCCTAAAAACCTACATTTGATCTATAAATTTTTTTTTTCAAGATAGAAAGCTACTGAAAATTATTATCATTTCCTTAGAATTAGAAATATGTATATTCGTGACCTGCAGAAAGATAGTCTCTTATTGCGGACGATTTTTTGAAGGGTTTAAAAAAAATGTTGCATAATTTTAGGAACCGAAAAGATGAGGTGATATGTTTCGAACTTGAAAAAATCTGCCCGCTGCGCGAGCACATTCTCGTCGCGCGCTTTGCGCGCAGCTTACAAATTTGAGCGCGCCATGGGCGCGCGTCTTTCGGATCTCGCGCTCGGTTTCGAATTGAATTTGCACTTCGTGCTCGGTCTTTGTACTTTCCTACAATTGTGTATAGAGCTTTCGAAACCAAAAAGTGGAATGTCGGCTGCTGCATTTGATGATGGTGAATTCTCTTTAGTTAAAGCTTCTCCGGCTTTAACGAATACATTCTCATTGTGTGTCTTGCGCTGCGCACTCGATCAAAATCTGTCCGAAACGCGAACTTTTCTAATTACCTTTAACTCTAATGCATCAAGTGTACATAATATTGATTTATATACCTTGTACCTTGTTTTGTTTTTGAAAAAATTTGGCTAGTCCATTTCCAATATTAATATAATTACAATTAAAACAAAAACCACGCATTCCATAAAATATAACAGTGTTTTTTTTCAAACTTTTCTATGTATCTCGTTAAATTTTGCTAGAAACTTGACTTTCATTTGAAATGTTTTTTTTTTCATTAATACCAAATTTATGCATCTCATGAGAAAGACAATTAAACAAAATTTGTAGATATTCTTTCAAAGAACAATTTTTTTCTCAAACTGGAATATTTAAATTATTTTTTGTGCGATCAAAATAGGAATTTTCTATTTTTGGAGAATTTCAAAAAGTTGTTTCAACAATCTTGTACGGCTCTCAAGAAGAAATATTTTTTTCCTTCTGACTTTTTTTTAATCTTGCGTTATTTGGATGAAAATTCTCATTTTCGTTTACATTTTGGAATTTTGATTTTTGAAAATGCCACAACTGGCAATTTTGTTTCTAACAAAAATAATCATTCGGATAAATTATTACACTTTTTAAGTACTAACAAGAAGCCATACTTACAATTTTTGAGTCTTGGAAAAAAAAGTTGAAAAAAATGTCCAAAACGCTCCCCCCTTCAATTTTTCTGCCAAAATAGCCGGTTAACAAACTTGACCTGTCTTTTTGGTCTCTGGCAACGTGTGCGAAAGTGCGATCGAATATGATTATTTATTCGAAAGTTATCGAGTTCACAGATTATTTTTCATTATTTTTTGTGTGCTAAAAATTGGAATTTTCGATTTTTCGAGAAAATTCGAAAAGTTGTATTAACAATCTTGTACGGATCCCAAGAAGAAATATTTTTTTCCTTTAGACTTTTTTTCAATCTTGCGTTATTTGGCTAAAAATTCTTATTTTTGTTTATATTTTTCAATTTTCAAAATCCCACAACTCTGAAAATTTTTTTCCATAAAAAAATTATAAGGATAAATTGTTTTACTTTTTACCGACTACAAGAAACCGTACTGACATATTTAAAATCTTGGAAAAGAGTGTTCGAAAAAATTTTCAAAATGCTCACCGTCTTTTATTTTTGATCCAAAATAGCTGGTTAACGAACTCGACTCATCTTTTATGTCCCTCTGAATGGGTGCCAAAGCACGATTGAATATGATCATTATTTCGAAAGTTATCGAGTTCACCGATTATTTTTCATTACTTTTTGTGCGATCAAAATTGGAATTCTCGATTTTTTGAGAAAATTCGAAAAGTTGTATTCACGATATTGTAGGGTTCCTATGAAAAAAATTTTTTCTCCCTGACTTTCTTTTCAATCTTGCCTCATTTGGCTTAGTATTCCTCATTTTCTTATATATTTTTAAATTTTGAAAATACTATAACTCAAGCAATATTGTTTTTATAAAAAATGATTAGGATAAATTGTTTCACTTTTTACGTGATACAAGAAATTGTACTTACAATTTTTGAGTCTTGGAAAACACGTATGCCAAAGAGCAATCCAAATTGGTTTTATACCAATACCTTCTCATGATAATGAGAATGTAATAAAAAAGTTAGAATAAACGTTCCTTATTTTATATTTTCAGTTGTCTGCTTTTATTCGAATATATTTATTTTCTACTTAATATCCCCCTTTTCAGAAATACATTGATTTGTGAAGATAGCGTAGCCGCAAGAGTATCCGCTGGTTTTGAAAATAAGCTTCCGGTAGCGGATCAACTGTTTTATTATTAAATTGGAAAATAAAAACATGAGAGAATCCTTTTAACGCAACCTGTATCTGATTTTTCTTTCCTAAATTCATTATGCAATAAATCTTTTTTCGGAAGAATGTTGGTTATCTAGTTCTGTTCTGACGCTCTATAATGATAAGTCATCAGATTGAAAGTAATTCGTTAAAATTTATCGACTTGCCTCTCAGGCAGCTCTGACTTTTTGATAATTTTGATGGTTATAAAAAAGACACTATTTCCGCATTTGATTTGAAGCTATAATCTGCATATTTTACAGCAGTTTAATGGCACTCTGCTGTATCAAGCTCGCAGTAGTATCAGTCGATTTTGGTCAGCCAGTTGCACTTCGTAAATTCGAACTCACCAAGTTTATGACTGCAGATTCGATCGTGTGGACGTTATTTTAAAGCGTAACGTTAAAAGAGCTGAGTAAAGTGCTTTGAGGAACATTTATTGCCTCCCTCCCTTATTCTTGACCCCCTTTCCACCCCCTCGGATTAAGAGCCGGAAGCCAGTCTTGTTTTCAGTTTTTTTCTTTTTCATTTACCCTAAAAGCTTCAGACTCAATGCGACGTGACCTAGATGAAAACAGAGGCTCGTTTTCCACGTTGGAGAATTACCTTTGACGCAGTAAAGCATTTCGTAAAACAGTGCTGTCGTTACTGAGAAAACGTGGTGCAATGTCTAACCAGATACACTGAGACACATTTCAGTGCTCGATTCGTTCGATGAAATCTGACAGTTTTTTCTCTTAAAGGTACTAACGTCGAGCTGACATTGATTCTGATTGCAATTTTCTAACAAACTTCAAATTTGAAGTTACAATTCATTGCAAATATTAAAAATCTTTTCTGTTTTTTCTCGTAAATTTTCAGGGTAGCGACTTGACCGGGAATTTGGATAATGTGACGTTCCTTCATTCTGATTCTGAAAATTTATTTAAATATATCTATATACTTCATAAGAGCAAGAATTTAAATTTTTCTCCATTATAAAATAAACCTTTTCCAAATGTATTGCTTTCTGAGATTTATATAGCTGACCGAAGTTTGTATAATGGAAATGATGATATCCCAAACATACAGGAACAATAATTTTTTCAATTTTTTCCAAAAAAAAAAAATTTATTTTTTCATGTTCCATTTGCTTCCTCCTTACTCATCTGACTTGAGACGGGGAAGTCGAATACTTCAAGTATTCGAATTGAGAAAAGAGGAAATCCAGAGGATTGCTCTTCCAATTCAAAACTCGTCAAAATTTGAAATTTCCCTCTTCATAATTTTAAATGAAGAAAGTACCTCAAACAGTTTTTAGAGTAGGATCGGTAGCATTTCGAATCAGAAATATTTCTAAATTATAATAGACAACTTGTTCACATTGTTCATTGCGAATTCGTCCTGTTTTAGGTGAAAAATCAACTACTTGGTTGAAAATTAAATTATTTTGTTGGAAATCACAGTTGTTTGTTGAAGGTGCATTTTTTTATATCTAAAATTCACCTCTCATTGGGAATGTGACAACTTTGTTGAAAATCAATTCCTCTGTTTTTAGTGAAGATTCAAGTATTTATTTAAACATTGATTTTTGAATTTAAAAATTAAACTATCTCTTTCAGAATTTATTTCCTTTGTTCAAAGTTGCCTCTTTTGTAGAAAATTAATCTTTATGGTTGAAAATTCACCTTTTTCGCATAAAATACATTTATTCCAGTTAAAGATTCATCATTTTACCTGAGAATCAATCAGTTAAATTAAAAATTGATTTCTCTAACTGGGAATTCAACTGTTTTATCTTTAGTGGAAAATGATCTTTTCTGGTTCAAAATTCAACTATTCGGATGAATATTCGTCTTTATAGATTGATTAATTAGTTCGTTGAAAATTCACATATTTTGTTGAAAACTTAATTTTTGGTATAAAATTATCTTTTTTTCCGGAAAATGCTTTTCTTGTTTGAATTGAAAATTCAATTATTTCGCTGAAAACTCTCATATTTGGTTGAAAAAATGGATTTTTTGGTATGAAATGATCGTTTTCTTTGAAAGTTACTTTTCTTGTTGGCAAGGTCTTTTTTACGGTTAACAATCCAAAAACAGTTGAATATTTTTCATATCGTTCGAAAATTCTTCTGGATGAGAACTCTTATGTTTGGTTCAAAATTAATTTTTAAGCCAAAAATATTACTTTTCTGTTTTTGGGTTAAAAATTATCATCTCTATAATTAAAAATTCAACCATTTTGTTGAAAGAATGTATCTTTGGTTGGAAATTAATTTTCCGTCGGGATTTCAACTATATTCTAGTAGAGGGGTCATCATTTCAGGTAGAAATTCGTCTTTCTGGTTTAAAATGCAACTGCTTTAGTTTAACATTTACAATTTTATTTGCAGATTCATAATTTTGCTTCAAAATCGATTTGTTCGAAAGTTAGTTTTTTAGATACAAGCTAATTTTTTTTCGTCATGATTAATTTTTTTCGACTGTAAATTGAACTTATTCCGTATAAAAATTCCATAGTTGTAGTTAAATATTAATTTGTTTGGTTAAATTTAAGATTTTAGTATTAAATGAAATTTTGGTTGATAATAATTGATCTTTTCTGCTTAAAATGAATTCATCTGTTTGAAAATTCAAATCTTTCAGTTGATGACTCTCTGTTCTAGTTGAAAACTCTTTTGTTTCGTATGAAATTGGATATTCGAACTGAAAATGTTACTGTTCTATTCTTTGTTGAGAACAATTAATTTTTCAGTTCAAAATTCAATTATTTTGTTAGGTCATGGTATTTTTTGGTAGAAAATTAATCTTTCTATGTGACAATTAATCTCATTGTTTGAATATTTACCTTCATCGTTGAAAATTGAAGTGCTCTAGTTGAATATTTATCATTTTAGTTGAAACTTAACTGTTCCAACTTTTGTAAAGAAATGATATTTTTTCGTGAGAAATTTGAGTATTTTTTTCAAAATTAATTTATTTTGCAATTCTAGATTTGTTCGGTTGAGGGATGTTTAGAATGAAGGTCACGAACTGAAATAAATTTTTGCGTTGTGCGGCAGATATGAATATGTTACTTTTAGTTGACCGGGAAAATTGAAAAACTTGACCGGGAGAAACCGGGAAATGACCGTTAATTTAAAATCGTCCGCCAAATCGTCACCCTGATATTGTTTTTGAAAGTTGAAACTCTTGAATTCGGAAACATAGAACACCTTTATGTTTTATTAAGTTCGTTGCAAAATTGAAGTTTGTTTACAAAAGTTTATCCCACTTCAGTGAAGAAAGTGGTTATCTTTTGTCAGCCGAGTGGTTAGTAAATATACAGAAGATAAGAGGGATGTTTGAGATCAAAGTATATAGGATTCCTGTTATCCGAGAGTCGGAAATATCAATTTTATCTTCTTTCCTGCTTTTCACGATTGGCGGAACAACAATCCATGATTCGTGGAAGTACATACGGCGTTTTGCCATGGAGTTATTTCGGTGCGTGACGAATTTAACCACAAGGAGAGAAAAGCGGAGCAACGAACGTGAGATTAACGGTCGTTTTGGGATGAGAGCAACGCAAATAGCACAAGTTCAACGACAGTAGGCCTCGACCAATTGGCTCGTCGTCACTTTACAAAGCTTCTACGTGAGTCGAACACGTGAGCTTAAAATTACGTTTATTTGTCTGTTTGGCCTTGAACTAGACAACAAGGTTTAATTCCTGGTAGAACTAGAAAATTCACTCAATCGCGGAATTATAAATGATCTATTCCAATTCCACAAGAAGTTGATGAATTTTGTTTCAGGTGTTTTACAGATTATACGCTAAATTTTGTGTATCAAGAATACACAGCACAATTACAATAAAATGATTGAATGATACAGGTTTTTAAATGTAGAAAACACATGTGACGTGAAAGAGATTATAGAATGAAGAAATCTAAACATGACGCCATCTATTGATTGCTTACCCAACCCAGATTAAATAAAATGTTGAAGTGTCAGCCAATGAAGTCAGGGTGGCGACTTGACCGGGAATTTGATTAAAAACCGGGAATTTACTTGACTCAACCTAGACTATTGAAAATGTTACCGATAAAATACGAAAAATGGCAGCTTTCTGCTTATGAATCTAGAAGAGATCCTATCGTTTGATTCAAATAATGTAACTTTCCTTCAATGCGATTTTCAAAATATTAAAATTTATCTATACGTCATGAAAGGGAGAATTTTTTTTTCCATTATGAGAAAAACGTTTTGCAAATTTGTTGTTCTGTGAGACTTTTTTAGCTGACTCAAATTTGATAATCGAATGGATGGTAGCCCAAACCTATAAAAAGAATTATTTTCTTCATTTTTTCAAAAGGAAGTATTTATCACGTTTTATTTGCTTTTCCTCATTTATCTGAATTGGGGCAGAAAATTTAAGAAAATTATTATAGTTTTTATTTTAGGGCAGGGAGTTTCAGTAAAGAAGTAAAATTTTTGCTTGGAACAGGAAACTTTTAACATTGAACGGGAACTTTTTAAACTAATTTTAATTCGGATTTATAAGAGAGGAATTTAGAAAAATCGTTCCTCCAATTCAAAATTCGTTACAATTTCGAAGTTCCCTCTACTCAATTTTTAATCAAGAAAGTAATCCAAGCAGTCTTTAGAGTATAAGTAGTAATCCGAAGAAGAAATATTTCTGTTCATTGCAAATTCATCCTTTTTTAGTTAAAAAATCAACCACTTGTTTGGAATGTGAACTTGTTTGTTGAAAATCAAATTTTTTTGTTGAAGTTGCAATGTTTCGATTCGAAATCCGAGTTGAAATTGCAATTACTTTGTTAAAAATCCATTTATATTTTTTTGGTGAAAATTCAAGTATTTAGTTAAACATTGATTTTTGAATTTTATATTTAAACTATTTCTTCCAAAATGTATGTTCCTAATGGAAAATTTGCCTTTTTTTTGTAGAAAATTAATCTTTATGGTCAACATTTTTTTTTTTTTTTTTTGCTTAAAATACATCTATTCATTTGAAGATTCATCATTAAACCTGAAATTTCATAAGTTTGAATGAAAATCTATTTCTTAAACTGAAAATTTAACTGTTTCATTTTTAGTGGAAAATGGATCTTTTCTAGTTCGATATTCGGCAATTCCATGAAAATTTGTCTTTTTAATTGGGAATTTGATTATTTTGTTGAAACTTCACATATTTTTCTGAAAAGTCGATTTTTTGGTAGGAAATTATCTTTTTCTTCGGATGTTAATATCCTTCTTCAAAAATTCTTCTTCACGGTTGACAATTCAACTTATACAGTCAAACATTTTTCATTTTAGTCGAACATCCATCTATTTGAAAACTCTTGTATTTGGTTCAAAATCAGTTTTTCGAACCAAAAATTTCACTATACCATTTTTGTTTAAAAATGTTCATCTTTCTGGTTGGAGTTTGTCAACCATTCTGTTGAAAAATTCTATTTTTTGGTTGAAAATTAATTTTTTGTCCAAAATTGAACCTTTATGGTTAAATGTTCATCATTTTAGTTAAGAATTCGTCTTTCTGGTTTAAAATGCAATTATTTCAGTAAAACATTTACAATTAATTTGATTCTTCATTATTTTGTGTATGAATGTAATAATTTATTTGACAGTTAGTTTTTTTTGTTTGTTGAAAGATAGTTTTGTTTTGTTGAAAGTTAGTTTCTTTTGTTATCAGTAATTTTCTCAGCTGAAAATGTAACCTATTCCAATTGAAAATTAAATGGCTTTAGTTAAAAATCTATTCTTTTAGTTAAACATCCATTGTTTTCAATTTCAACTTTGATTAATCAAATTTTTGTTGACAATGTATCTTTTCCAGTAAGAGTCAATTTATCTGTTTGAAAACTCAATTGTTTCGGTTAAAGAATCTTTATTTTTGTGTAAAATTCTTCTTCTTCTTGTGCAAGATTCTTTCTAATTGGAAATTATTCATCTTCTTGAATATTCACCTTCATAGTTGGAAATTGAAGTGCCAGAGTTAAATATTTGTCTTTTTAGTTGAAAATTCATCTCATTGTTTTGAAATTTAACTGTTCTGGTTGAAGATTCATAATGTTATTTGAAATTTCCTCACATTGGTTGAAAACTAAACTTTTTTGTTGGGAATCTGTTGTTTTTTGTTGTTGTCGTAAATTGATTTCTTAAATTGTAATTTTAACTTACTGTTCTAATTTTGATAAAAAAATAATATTTCTTTGTTGAAAATAAGAGTATTTTTTTCAAAATTGACTTATTTTGCAATGTTTGATCTGTTGTGTTGAAGGATGTTCGGAATGCGCATCATGAATAAAAGACATTTTTAGCGTGTTGCGACAAATATGAATATTTTACTTCTAGTTGACCAGGAAAATTGAAAAACTTGACAATGAAGAACTGCGAAATGACCGGGAATTTGAAATTGTCTGCCGAATCGCCACCCTGAAAGTAACTTACACCCCTATCTTCTAGAAACTTACTGAGCTTACAAATAATTATAAGTCTTCGTCCTCTAAAGAACATTTAATTTGCAATAAATAAATATTTAGGTCATTAAACGAGATAACAACTATCCCATCTTCTAATTTGAGACAAATTACGTATAGTATACGAAATTTCATCGAGATCCGTTCAGTAGTTTCGGAGCTTAGTGGCCCCAAACATCGTAACAAGCAATTTTCATAAATATAGATGAGGAGCAAGTTTTATACAGGTTGTTGTTGGAAAGATGTACATTGTAGAGTACCATATTCTTTCGAAGAAATACATATTTTCAAAACATTTTCTGGAAATTGGAGATGAAGAAAACATTTCTTTATGCTATTCTTATCAAACAGTACTCAAATAGCATTTTATGATGCCACAAATTTCTATCTGTTGAATCTATTTTTCCGCTTTGTTATTTCTGAACGAGATACGTAAAATATCATGTTATAATTTTGGAAAATTAAGAAAAACATATCATCCTACAGCTCTCCTTCTGAAAATACGAATTCCAATGGACCAGGAAGCAGTCAGCTGAAATGTTCTGTTTTATCATCTGGAGTTTCAAAGCAATATTTCATTTAGTTTTAAAATAATAACGAAGGATAAAATGGACGTCGTCGATAATTCGTGACATCATAGACTTTCATTTGCCCTCAAAGAATATAAGGAGGGAAATTTTTCTGTTAAGAAAAATTAAATCTAATTATTGGACAAATATACGGAACTGTAACTGCATTTCAAGTGACCTACCTGACACATGACCTTAGATTCGCCCCTCTGAATTTCACGGGCAACAATTGTTGAATTAACGATTCTTCAACTATTTTCAGAAATTCGATGGATTTTGATGAAAGAAATAATCGAACTCTAAATAAGAACAATAGTCCCGTAATCAGAATTAACTTCAGCCACAATTTCTCCTTTGTCCGGCCGATCGCAGTTCCTATTCCTGGAAGTCTGTGGAGATTTGGTGTGAAAGAGAGATGAGTTGGAACACCTCCAGTGGGATTTCTACTGAATCAGCTGTGACCTTTGGCATCGCCATCAGGTTTTCCGGAGGTGCTATGGTCGAGGAAAGCCCTGTGTGAAATTGTTGCGATAGTCCGGTTTGGTCGTTTTGGTGTCAGTAATTGGCGTGTCGATATCAGCCCAAACTACGAGGTGGTCAGACGCTTGGCCTTCTGCCAAGATACCGTTAGATCCAGTCGTCAAAGGGGTGTCGAGAGATGACAAATAATTATAGCTTTCCAAAAAAGTTGACAGTTTCATTTGCTGCCTATTAATCACTTTCTAACTCTTTATACAAATCCTTTACCACCCCAAACACGTGTTTCATTTTTGTAGACCATTTTAGTTGGAAGTGAAACTTGTAAGTGAAAGAATAATAGAAGAAGAAGAAGGAAACGTTAATCGTAGAACAGTCATGTGATAATAATAAGTGAAATTGTCTTATACAGTAGTGTTGAGTTTGCGAAAAAAACACGCCCTTTTTTTTCTAAAAAATCACACTTTTGACGAATGCTAATCAACAATTATTTGGTGCCGTGTACACCGGCTAAACGTGCTTCAACTAACACTAACATACAAAGAACGTTGCGGGTTCGCATACTGCGTGGTCTGTAGTGGAAACTAAGCGGGAAGTGTAGATTTGATCCGTCCTGGTTTAACTTGAAAAATGAGCCTAATCTCTAAGGTGGCGGGAAAGCTGACAGAAGTAGCTTAAAGTTAATATGAAAATATATACAGTACTTATTGCATGAGAAAGACAAATAGTGTTGGGAAGCAGAAGGAAGTTCTCTGAGCTAGTAGAAGCATCGAACGTCTTATAAGGGTACTTACTCGTCGAGACATTGACGTGGGTAGGCGACCGAGGAAGATGAATCGACGTTATAAATCGCCAAGAACTTGGTTAGCAATAATCGACCCGCGGCACTTCAAAGACCCAAGGTCAGCCTTATTTGTCACATTTAAAAAAAAAATTTTTCCCGAATTGTATATAGACCTTAAAAAGCTATAAATTATGAAAAAATGTTAAAGGCTGAATACGTTGAATAGCGATGCCCCGATAGTCTATTATTTTATCTGAATCAGGAATTATCCGAGTGCATAATTGCTATCACGTTATCATCAGTTATCTTGAGAAGTAACGGAATTGTTCCAGATGGAACGACCTCTATCGCAGTAATGACATTCCCATCGAGTGGGCGAGGGTTGACGACATGGAAAGGTCAGGCACATGCATTTTGGGAAAGGGAGGCTAATTATTGGATGAACTAGCAAAATTCCTTCGGGATGGCGTATCAGACTTGATGATCTAGCGATCCATTGTTCCCGAGATTGCTCTTTCCTTCCGGTAAAAAACTCGAGCGTTTCACAGTGGTTCAAAGTCCCAAAAAAGCTGGCCAAAAATCAGAATGTCGATATTTCAATTCGTT
Source organism: Neuroterus valhalla (assembly GCA_011762715.2). Lineage (NCBI taxonomy): Eukaryota > Metazoa > Arthropoda > Insecta > Hymenoptera > Cynipidae > Neuroterus > Neuroterus valhalla. Next base: position 17,867 of record WSXT02079811.1, read on the forward strand.
CGAGTACCCTTGATTGGTTCTTGGGGTCGCCGATTTCGAAAATGAAGTCAAAAATCCAAAATACAAAATGGCGGATATTTTTTAAAATTTGCTATGCATTTACATAAGATAAAGTCGAAAATCCAAAATTCAAAATGGTGGACCCGAAACAGCGGAAAGTTTCCTAAAAAACGACGTTTCTCGAAATGTGGCAGCTCGGGCAGCAAGTGAAAACGGTTTCGAAAAGTAGACACTTTTTCGCAATCGAAAAAACAAATCTCGACACTAGAACTCACTAGGAAAAAAAGAATTCTATACGTGAACTTGTTAATCGGGTACAAAAGAAGATGCATTTTTCCCTGCAATACATCGTAAACATGTTTTCGAATTATATATATTTCATCATTTATTCTTAATGTACGCACCTTCACGAGCATTTTTCATGTCGCACAAACTTTTTCTACCAAAAATAGAAAAATTTCCGCCATTAGGTTAGGTTGTGACGTAGCTGTGAGCTGTACCTCGCTACGCTTCTGCTAGTTAATTATTAAGATAAAAAAGTGAACATCTTTTAACATTTCAAACTTATCTCCAATCAAATTACAAATATCTGAAGGCATTCACAGATGAGATTCGCTAAGAGATTACTAGGTCGCAATTTTTCTTCTTCTGAATTTTGCAATATTTTATGTTATGGCTCTCATAAGAAGTTAAATTCAGAAAAAACTCGGCTTCTTTAAGCAAGACTAGGCGTTCGATCACCCATGCGATATGCATAACTGGCTTAAGTGGGAATCCATTTGATACGGAACACTGAACTTGACCTAGGTGAAACCGTATAAGGCCGGATAGAAGAACTTCTTCCGGCAGTGGCACGCGCTTGCTTGTGAATACTTACAACACTTATTAGGTAAAAAGAAATTCTAACTTACTGTACAAAGCGGTAAAACCAATTTGATTTCTTTTTTTTCAATTTTTTCTATTCAATATTAATTTCTTACACTATTTCAAAGATTTCAGGTCTAATGATTAGAGAACATCACCAAAATCGAGTTTATTAGAATTTTTGTAGTTTCTATATCCATACAGATTGGAAGATAAAAGCAATCAAAATCTCTTCGAAATAAAATTCTTCCCTGAAGTTCATGGTAATTCAGACCCCATTCTGTTCCATCAATCAACTTTGCATATTGAGATTTACCTTTGGGAAGAAATTTTTTTCTTCGTTTCGCTGACAATTGGCTTGTCTGTCAATAAAATACAACCGTGTAGATAATTACGTATCCAAAGCAATTTAAACACGCTTGCGGCGACTGGTCACAAAGTCTATGGTTTGATATGTTTTTTTCTCGACCCTCGTTGGGCAGCATTTGGTCAGAATTTCACCATTCGGTGAGGTTATACGAGAAACGAACACATGTGGTCAGGCCTGATTGACAGCAGGCGGAAGGAGAAAGTACTTTGTCAGATATTTCCCCAACACTGCTAATTTCACGTGATTCCACAAAATTACATTCAACATTGTTGCTGTAGAAAGTGATTAACCAGAACCTTTAATGTAGTTCATTTTCGTCACATGTGGCAAGGATTACATAAGTTGCAGTTTTCAATTAACCATTCCTGTAGTTCAAAATAATTATACTGATAAGGGAGAATAATATTTTGTTATATTTTGCATTCATTTTATTAGACTATGCAGTCTATAATCATTTCTCTGGCAAACATAAACAAGTCAACACGAGCCTTCTGTAATTGAGTTATCTTGAAAAAAGCAAGTTTCGTGATCGATCTGAGAACAGGGTGGCGACTTGATCAGGAAAGACCGGGAAATGACCGGGAATTGAATTTTAAAACCGGGAATTCACTTGACTCAACCTATAATATTCCGAATTCTAAAAAAAAAAAAAAAAAAAAACGAGAAACTACCGCATTCTTATTATGAATCAAACAGATATTTTATCATTTGATTTAACGAATGTAACGTTCCTTCACTCTGATTCTCAAAATGTTTAAATACATCTTTTTTCCATGAGAGGAAGAATTTTTTTTCCATTATAAGGAAAACGTTTTGCAAATTTGTTGCTCTGTGAGATTTTTGTAGCTGACTCCAATATGATGTTTGAATTGATGAAAGCCCAAACATACAGAAAGAATTATCATCTAAATTTTTCCAAAAAAATGTGTTTATCACGTTCTATTTGCTTTTCCTCATATCTGATTCGGAACAGGGAATTTACGAAAATGATTATATCTTTTTTTTTTTAATCGTTCCTCCAAATCAAAATTTTCCACAATTTTAAAAATTTTAATTTCAAATAAAGAAAGTACTTCAAGCAGTCTCTAGTAGAAGTAGTATTCCGAAGAAGAAATATTTCTCAAATATGATAGAAAGCTTGTTTACATTGTTCATTATAAATTTATCCCTTTTTAGTTGAAAAATCAACTACTTGTTTCAAATCTAAACTTGTTTGTTGAAAATCAAATTTTTTTGATTCACTTCTGGTTGAAAATGTAACCATTTTGTTGAATATCAATTAATCTTTTTTCGGTAAAAATTCATATATTTAGTTGAACATTGATTTTTAATTTGGAAATTGAACTTTTCCCGTGAGAAATTATGTACTTCGTGGAAAATTTGCCTTTTTTGTAGGAAATTAATCTTTATGGTCGAAAATTTATCTTTTTGCTCAAAATACACCTATTCCATTAGTTCGGTTGAAAATCAATTTCATCATCTGAAAATTTACCTGTTTTATTTTTAGCAGAAATTGATCATTTATAGTTAAAAATTCGACAATTCAGTGAAAATTTGCCTGTTTGAATCGAAAGCTCAATTATTTCGTTGAAACTTCACACATTTTGTTCGAAAATCGTTTTTTTTTTTCGGTAGAAAAATATCTTCTTTATTTGGAAGTTGATATTCTTCTTCAAAAATTCTTCTTTACGGTTAACAATTCAACTTATACATTTAAACATTTTTCATTTTAGTCGAACATTCATCTAGTTGAAATTTCTCATGTTCGGTTTAAAATTAATTTTTTGAGACAAAAATGTCACTATTCCATTTTTTTTTAAATTTCATGTCTATAATTCAAATCTCGACTATTTTGTTGAAATATTGTATTTTTTGCAAAAAATTTAATTTTTTGACAAAAACTAAACTATTCTAGTTAAATGTTCATCATTTCAGTAAAAAATTTGTCTTTCTGATTTAAAACTCAACTACTTCAGTGTAACATATACAATGTCATCTGATTCTTCATTATTTTGTGTAAAAATGAAATATTTTGTTCGTTAGTTAGTTGTTTTCGTTTGTTGAATGTTAGTTTCCTTGTTATAAGTAATTTTTTTCACTAAAAATTCAACTTATTCCAATTGAAAATTCCTTAGATTTAGTTAAAAATCCAGTTGTTTAGTTGAACATCCATTTTTTTCAATTTAAAATTTGAGTATTCAAATTTTTGTTGGCAGCTATCTTTTTCAGTAATAGTTAATTTATCTGTTTGAAAACTTAACTCCTCCAGTTGGAGATTCTTTGTTTTAGTATAAAAATTCTTATGCTTGTTTGGAAATTAGCTTTTAAACTAAAAATAGTACTGTTCCATTTTTGGTTGAAAACAATAATTTTTTGAATTCGAAACTCGACTACTTTGTTGAAACATTGTATTTCGTCTCAGAAAATTATTCTTTCTATTTGAAAATTAGTCTTCTTGTTTGAATATTTAACTTCATGGTTAAAAATTGAAGTGCTCCAGTTAAATATTTACCTTTTTTTTCGAAAATTCATCTTCTTGGTTGAAAAATGAACTAATTGGTTAGAAATCTGTTTCTTTTGGTTATCGCAAATTCATTTTTTTTGGTTGAAAGTTTAACTGCTCCAATTTTCGTTAGAAAAAAAAGATCTTCTTTTGTTGAAAATTTGAGTATTCTTTTAAAAATTGATTTATATTGCAATGTTTAGTCGGTTGTGCTTAAGAATGTTGAGAATGAACGTCATAAAAGAAGAGGGGGGTTGTGCAAAAAATATAAATATTCTACTTCTAGTTGACCGGGAAAATTGATAAACTTGACCGTGAAAACCCGGGAAATGACCGTGAATTTGAAATCGCCTGGCGAATCGCCACCCTGGAGAATCTTTGCCAAGAATCGAATAGGTATTATTGCATCGGTTTATCGCAGTTTTTTTTTAAAGCTAACATTTTTTGAAGATGCAAAGCTTCTTCGTGTAAGATGCAAACGGATTACTATTCCTTTGTGTTGTGAAGATAAGATCGTATCAAACTTGTAGAAGATATGTATAAAGAGAGATGTGTATTCAAAGGCTAAACTTTGGTTTCAAATCAGAAATATATTGCAGCACATTATACGATCTTTGTCCAGAAAAATATTTTACAAGAGTCGATTCTTGAAGATGAAGCTTCCTATAACTTTGAGAAAAAGTTCTCAAAGGCTCCTTCTTTGTACACATTTTTTTTATTCTGTCTGTAACAACCGTCCTCGTTTCCAAGAGATTGAGGCTCTGGGGGGGTGAGTTGATTTTACTAACAAGGCTTCAAGGCAGCTGAAATAATTCCAGGTAGGTAGCACTGCTTCAAGTACACTGATCAAGACGTACGATCCTAATTACAAGAGAGTTCAGCTATGCTTCAGAAGGTTTGAACCTCGTTCTCTAGGACAAGCCGAATTTGTATCCAGTCTCGCGGAAAATTCCTTGCGATGTTTTACGTTTCAACGAGTCTGGTTAGCCGTTAGTTCAGTTAGTACAATAACGAGTATGTACGATGTGTAAACATATAGTAGAGCGAGCAACGGATGTTGTCGTAATAAGATAATAAAAGAGATGAGAAACCGCTAGCTTGGAATAGGTGTCTGTATTAAAATCAGAGGTCTGTGAAACATAAATTGCATTTGTGTCAAGGAAAATTACTCATTGTGCTTAGCTGTCATTGACTTGACTTGGTATTGTTCATGTCAATATTCTTCTTACAATTGCAAAGTTTCACTAATTGTGAATTTGTCTTTATTGGGGAAGTGATTTTCATAATTAGATGTTCCTAAAAGTTAATTGTTAATGCACTCCAATTCCCAATTAGGTGTTTGAACTTGGCTGTATAGTTTGCAAGAGAGCCTTCAAAGCTGTCGTTCTTCTGAATTAATTAATTTTACTAGATTGACAACTTGTTCTCAGAAGCTCTGACAACATTAATTAGAATTGTTTGCCGAAGCATTCCTTCAAGGAATATGTGTAAGCAGGGTTTTAACTTGACCGGGAAACCGGGAAATAGCCGAGAATTTAATCTAAAAACCGGAAAATAGCCGAGAATTTGATTTAAAAACCGGGAAATGGCCGGTTATTCAATTCAAAACCTAGGAAATGGCCAGGAATTCAATTTAATTTCCGGGATATGGCCGAGAATTCAAATAAAAAACCGGAAAATGGCCGGTAATTCAATTTGAAACCCGGGAAATAGCCAGGAATTCAATTTAAAAACCGGAGAATGAACGGGAATATATTTTAAAACCCGGGGAATGTCCGGTAATTTAATTTAGAACCAGGGAAATGGCCGGTAATTCAATTTAAAAACCGGGAAATGGCCAGGAATTCAATTTGGATTCCGGGATATGGTCGAGAATTCAATTTAAAGCCGGCAAATGGACAGGAATTTCATTAAAACCCCGGGAAATGGCTGGGAATTTGGAATCCCGGAAAATGGCCGAGAATTCAATTTAAACCGTGGGAAATGGCCGGGAATTCAATTTAACAATCAGAAAATGGACGAGAATTCAATTTAAAACCGGGAAATGGCCGGGAATTCAATTGAAACCCGGGAAGTCAATTTGAAGCCCGGGAAGTGGACGGGAATTTAATTTGAACCCCGGGAAATGGCAGGGAATATAATTTATATCCCGGGAAATGGCCAGGAATTCATTCTGAAACCGGAAAATGGCCGGGGATTCAATTTAAACCCGGGTGATGGCCGGGAATTTGATTTAAAAACAGGGGAATGGCAAGGAATTCCATTAGAAACCCAGGAAATGGATGGAAATTTAATATGAATCCCGGAAAATGGCCGAGAATTCAATTTAACCCGTGGGAAATGGCCGAGAATTCAATTTAACAACCGGGAAATGGACGAGAATTCAATTTAGAAACCGGGAAATAGACGGGAATTCAATTTGAATCCCGAGAAATGGCCGGGAATTTAATCGAAATCCCGGGAAATGGACGGGAATTTAATTTAAATCCCGGGAAATGGCCGGGAATTGATTTCGAATACGGGAATTGTCCGGAATTCAATTTAAACCCGGGTAATGGCCGGGAATTCAATTTAAAAACTGGAAAATGGCTGGAAATTCAATTTTAAAAACGGGGAAATGTTAAAGAATTCAATTTGAACCCAGAAAAATGTCCGGAAATTCAATTTAAAAACCGGGAATCTCAATATAAACCCGGGAAATGGCTGGGAATTTAATTTAAATCCCGGAAAACGGCCAGGAATTCAATTTAAACCCTGGGAAATGGCCGGGAATTCAATTTAAAAACCGGGAAATGGACAAGAATTCAATTCAAAATCGGGAAATGGACAAGAATTCAATTCAAAATCGGGAAATGGCCGGGAATTCCAATTTAGCCCGGGATTCCATTAAAATCCCGGGAAATGGACGGGAATTTAATTTGAAACCCGGGAAATGGTTGAGAATTCAATTCAAACCCCGGGAAATGGCCGGAAATTCAATTCAAAAACCGGGAAATGGACGGGAATTTAATTTAAAACCCGGGAAAGTGGCGGGATTATAAGAAAAACCAAATTTGTTGCTCTGTGAGATTTTTTTTAGCTGACTCAAATTTGATAATCGAGTTATTACATTTTTCAAAAAAATGTATTTATTAGGTTTTATTTGCTTTTTCTCATTTATCTGACTTGGGACAGGGGATTTCAAAAAATAATTATAGTTTTTATATTAGGGCAGGGAGTTTCAGTGAGGAAGTATAATTTTACTTGGAACAGGAAATTTTTTAGATGGAATGGGAACTTTTTAAACTAATTATAATTCAGATTTAGAAGAGAGAAATCCAGAAAAATTTCTTATTTAATTTAAAATTTGTCACGATTAGAAACTTCCCTCTTCACAATTTCAAATAAAGAGAGTACTTCAAGCAGTCTTTGGAGTAGAAGTAGTGTTCCAAAGAAAAAATATTTCTGAATTATCATACGAAGCTTGTTTACATTGTTATCTTTTGCTTGGTTTGAAATTAATTCATTAAACTATGAATGTTACTGTTCCATTTTTGGTTCAAAATAATTATTTTTTGACTTCGAAATTCGACTATTCCGTAAGACCATTGTATTTTTTCTTGGAAAACTATTTTTTTCTGTTTAAATATCAATCTTCTTATTCGAATATTAACCTTCATGGTTGAGAAATGAAGTGTTCCAGTTGAATATTTATCTTTTGAGTTGAACATGCATCTTCTTGGTTAGAAATTTAACTGTTCTGGTAGAAAATTCATAATATTATTTGAAAATTCATCAGATTGGTTGAAAAATGAACCATTTTGTTGGAAACCCGTTTTTCCTGTCATCGTAAATTGTTTTTTCTTAATTGTGAGTTTGATTGTTCCATTTTTTTTAATGATTTTTTTTTTAAATGTGAGCATCTTCTTCAAAATTGATTCATTTTGAAATGTTGGATCTGTTGTAATAAAGGATGATTAGAATGAATTTCATGAATGAAAATAAATTTTTTCGACAAATATAAATATGTTAATTCTAGTTTTGGCCGGGGAAGTTGAAAAACTTGAACGTGAAGAACTGGGAAATGACCGAGAATTTGAAATAGTCCGCCAAATTGCCACCCTGATAAGGATCATATAAGCAGATTCCTATTAAAATATAACTTCTGATAATTACAAAAATTATTTTCGACCTTTCTAGAATTACAGCACAAAAGGATTAATTTATATAGAACCAAATCTATCTCTTGGAGAGGGTGCAAATTGACGTCTGAGCTTCGTGACAAGTAAAATGCGGTTGGTACTGCAATTATAGAGTTCTGTTGTATGGCAGTGGCTTTTAACATAGAAGAAGTCCCTGTACATAGTTACTAGACATGAAAACTCAGTGTAGGATCCTGGAGTTAATTTGATAAACCAGAGATGTGTCGTTAACCAAGTAGTTGGTTGGTGTTGGTGAACCTTGTACGTATGTTTCTTAATTGCACGCGCACAATATTGGATGGTATAGGAAAATGTGCTCTGATTGTCAATACATTCATGTATTGCATATGGTGCTTTGCCAGTGTGGTTATCAGGTGAAATTACTGACCCTGCAGCTATACAATTCCCTTGATATTATCTCCTGCATTACCTCATGACGCGAAATTAAATTGTGATCAGCATTACTGATACGATCCGATACAAGAATAAACGTGCTGACTTATGTCAGATCTTTAATAATCTACATGTCAATTGTTGAATGTGAGGAATATTTGAGTATAAACGGCTTGAAGAATGAAAGGAAAAAACGCTAGGAGCTCTTCATTTTTCATGGTGGTGATTTGACCGGGAAACCGGAAAAGACCGCGAAATGACCG
>WSXT02079812.1:0-12042 GCA_011762715.2 Neuroterus valhalla
GGTAATAAAACATTGGTTTTACAACCACCACAGGGTCCGTCTGGGAGCAACCGTCATTCAGGAAAATGGCACAAGCTCCCAGTTGCACCGCGGTATAACACATCTATGGCCACGTCTCACGACCGTGAGATGAGTGACCACTTGCGCGACAAAATCACAATGAATGACCGGCGAAACCCTCGTGCGTCTTAAGGACGCGAAGCGACCAAAGTATGACTGCTCTTTGTATCCATCCAGCAAGTACCATGGTATATGTCTGGGACACCGGTATGGCTTTCAGGTTACTAACCAGTGCAGGTGTCGCACCTCCAAGAGCACCGATGATAAGAACGATTAATTTGACTAAATATCCTGGATGATGGCGCTGCAGGTGTTCTCTGAGATCTTTATACCTCTTTTTTTTCTCGGTTTCCTTGTCTTTGAAGTTGGAGTCAGCCAGGGCTGAGAATCCGATCACAGCAGCGTTGCGTCTGTACAAATACGTTGTTCCTGCGTGAATAGGGCAATTCGATAGTATTTGCCATAGGTGCTCAGGGAGTTTATGACATGCCCTGTACCTATCGCTGGGAACATCTCGACGTAATATGCAAGCATATATATGTTACGTACCAAGCCAGAGGTTGTACCGAGTCAGGCTCTGTACAAGCGATTTTGTACCAAGTGCGCTCAGTACAGGCCATTTACAACCCCTTTCCTCAGGTTCTCACAAAAAAACATGTATTATAACCAAGCAGAAGAACCTGGGAAAAAGGGGTTCGAGAAACGACCCACTTGGTACACAATCGCTTGTACAGAGCTCAACTCGGTACAAAGTCGGGCTCTCTCTAGACTCCCATCGCTAGCACATTTATCAGGCAAGATATCATATGTCAATACTAGTGAAAGTATACTAGGATCGCTAACGCTTATCTTTCATGTCACATTTACAAGACAATTTTTGCACAATTTCCTACCAGCTCATGTAAATAAAAACCCTTTATTAATTAACAGTACAAGGGAACTTGAATCGCAAAAATCGGACCATTTTTGTACGCTTTTATTTACCTCCACCTTGGTGTCTGTCTGTCTGTCTGTCTGTCCGTCTGTATGTCTGTCTGTCTGTCTGACGCAACAAAATGGTACAAATATTCATGCGTACTTTTTACCTTTTTGTAGATAGGTTTCAGCACTGAAACTTAGCATACATAATATTCGCACCTGACATTTTTGTTTTTCCATAATATTTCATGTAAATAAACATTGTATCATATAGAATTCGTTGATTTAAAAAAACAATAGTACCTGAAATGACTCACAGATGGCGTTACCACCGCCAAAATTATACCGAATTTAAGCAGCGTTGAGACGAAACACGGGTCGGCACTGTGTAAATAAATGAAGCGATAAGCCTGGCGATAAGAAAGGGCTCTAGCCTAGACAAAACATCCTTGCGAAAGGTGGATGTATATATGTATATATTGAGAAAAGTTGACATCTATTGCATAGTATTGCTTTTATGTTTTATTTTTAGTCATATCTTATTACGGTGAGTAGAAAGAATCCAAGTTTTTGAGAAAAGTTATATTTCACTCATATTTGCAGGTTTTAAGCCTTCACGTTGATTTTCATTCCACTTATCGATTACATACTTGGAGAATTGAAATTAACCATAAATATTATTTGCACTTAACATTTGTTTTTATAATGCTGAAACGCAAAAATAACAATATTTGTACATAAAACTATTCAATCGAATGTTATCACAACAGTTCTACGTTGATTTCTAACTATACAAATTCATAATTACCAATGAAACTAAAAAGATTGCAATAAATAAAATTTTTTTTAAATTAAAAAAAATGAAAAATACGCTTTTATTTCAATCACAATCCTCAACATAATCAATTTTATAGGCTATAACTGAAATGAATCTTTTTTATTTATTTTTTTTTTCTTTTTTTGTTTTATTTTTTAGATTATGATTAAAAAAAAGCGTTTTTTTTCAAATTTTTTACTTCAATAACGGAACGATAATGAAGAATAAAAAAATCGGAGAAGTGGCCCGATTTTTCGATTCGAACTTTGATGTAAGCTAGTAACAATAAGGTATCAAATGTGTGAAAATTGGTTGAAAATGTTGCGAAATGCAAGAAGTTCCATTTTTGTACAATCTATGGGTCGTAAACGATGCTCGTAAAAATGTCAACCGCTGTCATATATTCCTCAGCGTAACTTTTCAATAATGAACTCCGTTCAAAAACTATGAAGGGTGTGAGGAATAGGCAGAGAAATCTGAATTTCAATTTTTCTTGGTGAAGTCGTAATCTTCGAGGGTAATTTTTCAGATTTTCTCGACTCCAACATATGTTACTGACTTGACGAATGAGACAAGTCTTAAGACTAGGTGATCACTAGGTGCGCTAAGATAGTGGACTGGTGATTACTGGAATTTTGTTGTACCCTTAAATATAATATTCATTCAAACAATAGCAGGAAGTATTTGGCAAAATATGCAATTGCGCATTATTAAGAGATAGTTAGAGATTATTCATATACTAATTATTTCTTACCCTAATCTTTCTGAAATTCGAGAAAAAATTCCGGAAATAACCAAATTGCTTATACTGGCGGAGACTGGGGGCTTCACATCATGTGTTCGGACTTAGTTTCAATGTTATCCAATGGAATTTGTCTGGGACGTCGCTTTTGGCACAGACTTCATTGCGAGCTTCATTGCATATTTTTCAAACAAGTCCGAACCTTAAATCCTCTCTAAGGGATATATAATATACATACTAACGGAGAAGCGCCCGATGAGAATGTGCACGCGCAGCAGGCAGATTTTTTTTTCATTATTTCACTTCCATAGTTATTTTCCCTAATTGTAATGGAAATCACATACCCTGTTAAAAAAGAAAATTTTTTTAATTAGCAAAAATTTCTAAGTCCCTCTCCTTCGCCGTTATTATAAATTTTCCACAAACATTTCGTAGGGATTTTCTTCTCAAGAGGTAGAGAGGGGCGTGGCGAGCATCTTTTGGAGTAAAACCATTGTATTTATAATTATGTCTTTTAGACGCCCGGTTGGAACGAAGTTCGTCTACTTATAAATATAATAGACAAAGACAATATTGCTTACCTAATATTTTTCACTATGTGGGCTATATCGTTTAAAGTGTTAAAGAAGATCTAAGCTTCTAGACTACATTCTTTACATGAAAACAAACCCATTCTAGTGAAAAGACCCATGTATATCTATCTAAGCTGCTAGACTATATTCGTAGCATGAATATAAATCCCGTCTAGTAAACCAATGAACATGTTTGTTTCGGTTGAACGTATAATAAGAAGCTGAGATAGACGTACATAAAGCTTTTGCGGTGTATAACATTTCATAGCAGCTTGTTGCGGATATATTTTCTTAATTTTGAGTAATATGAAAATAATCAGTACATATTATTGATCAATCACCAAGCCTATAAATATGAAATACATTGATAATATTATTTGCCTAACACTTTTTTACGCTTAGGCTATGCCGCTAAAAATGCTCAATAAGATATTTATACAATATTTATAACCATGCTTCTATAAATAGAAAGTAAGGTAGTATAATTTTACATGAATGATTTTGTTTATAACTCTATTGTTTTCATTTCAACTGATTATTTTCGCATCATTCATAAAATGAGAACAATAAATATACAAGCAACAAGCTTGTACCTTGTGCCTAATACTTCAGATATGTCTATCCCAGGTCCTAGATATTTATTATTTAAAGTTTGAAATAAATAATAATTTTCGGCACTTTAACACTGTTACTTACTTGACTTTATCATAACTACTTTCAACTTCTCCTGAATCAATTTCACACATGGACGTAAGAATTACCGGGACGGAGCACAAATTCCCATCTCAAGCGATTGGGTTGACTTGATAGATCGGTAGAGGTGAGGTATCCCCACTCTCTTGGAGGGCGCCTTGACGACTCTGGATTGGCGCTGACTCACTCGGCTCGCTGAGCACGCTGAGAGCCCTCCCAGAAAGTGGGGAGGGCTTGCGTGGTGTGCGTCGTTTTCCTGACTGATTATTGAAGGAATATTGAAGAGAGGTTGATAACGGATCGCACGAGTTTGAAACAGTAAACGAATTCAATTGAATAACGAATTGAGATTTCAAAAGCAGCTGGCGCACATGGCCCAAGAGAGACGACGAAACTGAACAGTAATTCGCGTACTATACAGCACACGCATGACTATAACGACTATAGCAATAGAGCCGTGGTACGGTCTTACGGTGTTGTCTCTGTTACACTTTCTTTCGACTAGCCCCCATCCGCCTTAATAATGTAGAGCTTTATTCATTTGTAACAATTGAGTATTTGTTACTGATTGACAAATTTATTATTGCATAACGTCCTCTTGAACGTGAGATTGTTACAGACCAGTGTGTTAAAGCCTATTCCGTTAGAGTTGAATTTCTGGTGCCAAACTAAACATTTTACACTAGGCTGCTACATCAGCAGTCACGGACGCAGCCTCATTTTGAACTCCCATTTGAGAACTGCATTGCTGCCAGCTGCATAATGCAGGGACCTACATCTTTGCTGTCCACTCGAAAAACCTAGTGAGCGACATTTAGATTAGTCACTTGTTTTTTTATGGATAGTCCATTGAAACAGGTGCCTCTCTTCCAAATGTCGCTTACTTGATTTCTAGTGGACAACAAATTCTCAGGGTGATAACTTTACTACCAGAACCTTGATAGAAGTAAAGAGAAAATTTTGGCAGAAATTAAGGTTCAGCGATCGAGCCCTGCACCTCAAACGTAAAGTTCCGAAGCTCCTATAAGTTATGGCTCTCATCATAATATTTCATTTCCTTCAGACTTGAGTTGGTCATGATTATCATTTTTTCGGCAGAAATTCATCTCGGGTTTTTTCGCCCGGTGTTTTATTACCAGCCACGAACTAAGGCAAGTGTCCGATGAAGTCAAGATGTTGAAAATTTAAAAAAAAATCGAAATTTATCGTGCAGATATTTTGGCATGGCAGAGTATTAAGTTATTGGTGTGATCTAGAGTTCGTCTCGTAATGATGTTGTCATGAAACAGCAGCAGAAGTTTTTGAAGGCAACTTAAGTCACCTCTGAATGCTTAGTATAAGTATATAGATGGTAGTATAATACTTATTGTGTAAGTATTTTTAGTGTGGAGTGTGTAAATTTAAATAGTGATTTGGAGGATCTGGATTTTGTTGAGTGGAAGGATGTGAATATTGATTCTGCGAAGTCGGTGGATGTGAAAATTGAATATGTTGATATTGGACATGTGGATGTTGGGCATGTGGATATTGGACATGTGTGTTATAACTATGTGGATCTTCATAGTGCTGAGTGCGCGGATGTAAATATTGACTGGGTCGAACATTATTATGTAGATACCGAGGATGTGGCTGTATATTTTGTAGATACTGTAAACGTATATCCACTGGCTTATGTAAATATGGGGCAACGTGAGACATGATCCACTTATAGTATATGTTGTGATTATTCACGCGTATAAAAACATCTGGACTACTTGGACTTATTGTGCGTCCAGCGAAAAAGAGAACACCAACCAATTTTCCATCTAAAACTAAAGCAGAACCGCCATCTTCTTGACTACAACCTTTTTTTCCAGATAGTTCAAGAGTGCAGATATTGTTCTTTGAAAGCCCCAAATAATGTTTTTTGTAGAAAGTGGAACACGCCTTCCAGCTGCTAACCTGTACATTCGTTGATCTTCGCGAACTGGGAGTTTGGATTCTATCTCCACTGAAATCAGGGAGAAACGGAGGTTTATTGAATGAAATTTGTTTTGTTTTGATATTTATATATTACTGAAGACCTACCTTTTTGTTGCCCAACCACTAATAGTAGTATATGTGCGTGTCCCTACGGCTTCCTCATAAAGTAATATATTTTGATTCAGTGATGGCAATTGAAAACTGATGAGTGTGCTAATCACAAGCAGGACAAGATTTTCATAAAAGAGTTTGTCATATATTTCGTGAATTTTATTATTATTCATGGACGGTTCACCAGATTCAACTAAGTACTGCGCTTCCATGTCATCAGCACACGATGTGATAGTCAAGATATGTACAGGCGAGACTATGATTCCTGCACAAATCTTTTCCCCATTCTTGAGAACTTTTACAATATAGGGAACGTCTGCAATTTTATATGTCTTTCCTCCAGCGATCGTGTCATCAATCACACGTTTCTTTCGGGAATGAAGGTTTGACGAAGCCTCTGGAAATACGATAAATTAATTATTCAAAATAAAGTAGGTTTACGCAAATTCGTAGTTAATAGCCGATCCAACGATGTGGGCATTTTTTAAATATGAAATGTAAGAATTTTGAATTATAAACTATGTAATGTCCTATGACCCACCGCTCTCTGCCATCTCGTTGACGTGTTAAATAGCCACAGCCAAATAAATATACGTAATTGACAAATTTTATGATTTGATAATGTAGATTATAATCATGTCAATTTAGTCATCTTGTAAAGCGGAGGAATATCATTTGTATTTGAAATGTAGAAAACGCCGAATAAAAATTTTCAGAAAATAAAGATGATGTAGGAATCCAGTTTTTTTTAGCGCTGTAATATTAGCTAGGATTGCTAGGAATAGGAAATGCGTAGGCGTTAGTTTGGTGTAAGTCCCAAGGGGGCTCGCATAAGAGAGGGGAGGACTGAGGGATGCGACCCTCAGTTGCCAAGGCATTCAGTCTAGAATGTACTTCCGATCGTGCACGACGAATATCACCATGTAATTTGTTTTTTCTAAGTTATCAATAAATTTGGTTAATTAGCGCAAATCACTGTTGTTCAATAATCCTCATTCCCACGATAATAACTATAAACAAAATCTAAAATTGAATAGGAATAATGAACAGTAACCTAACATGGACAGATTTGGACTTCATTTTCGACAGACTATTGCACCAGTTCTGTCATTATCACGTGCCAGTGTGTTCAAAGGCCCCTTTAGGCAACGGTCACTCCCAACACTGCTTGCGTGCGTGATAACATGTGAACTGCTGCTAAATACTATTTCATCACATCGTAAGCCAACGTCCCACAAAAAATGTCATAGATAACAACCTTCCAGATTCTCTCAATCAAGGTGCCCAATTTATGGTTTCAGAAGTGAGAATATTCAAGGTAACCAATTTATAATATCAGTAGTGAGAATATTCAATAGAGAAAGAATAACAACGAATTTGAAAAGTTCCCGCTCGACTATAACGCCACCTCTAGGATATGAACATAGACGTAGGAAGTCATAGAAAAATGACAATTTTTCGAGAAACGGAAAATCGAAAAACCTTTTTCTACGCAACGGAAGCATGAAATTATTATAATTTTAGCGCATTGTTGAAGAAAATTAAGGAGAATTCCTGGTAAGTTTATAGCATGGTGTTGAAATGTTTTATATGATGAATAACGATTTGAAGGATTTCAAGGCTAATGTTTTGGGAATAGATACACGGCCGGAGGTCTTTGAATCAGCTCTCATAACCCGGCCGGGTTATTTGATAATCGATTTGATCGAATCGACGTGCACGATTAGCAGAACTCACCAAGAAGCTCCGCGAATCCATCCAACAAACACGTGTATCAGGGAGTTTCAATTTCCATCTGAATCATTTTACCGGCCTTTGTTCCAAAGGTCCTCTCGTTGTTATTTTTTCGAATGAAGTATGCCTTGTAGCAGTGTAACATTAGCTTCTTAGTCAAATACTAGTGTTCCAGTGACATTCGTGTCCTATCCACTCAGAAAATCATCTGCTACTTTTATTTCTCCTAGTTAAAAATATATCTTCTATAGAAAGATACATTTACCGCTTGGACGGGCGCCTATCGGGTTAGCGCCAGTTTTTCGGCTGTTCATGCTTAAGAGATTCTGTCTCTCCCCCCGAACCTCGCATGATGCAGCACGACAGTCCATCAGCCTTGAAAAGGCAGGACCGTAATGCGTAGTATAGAAGTTGTTTACTTGGAGACTTGCGACGCACGTATTCACGAGACTATACATACGGTCGTGAGTGTTCACCTTTGCCTAGTCAGTCGTCGCTTCAAATCTGGTTCGAACTGGATTTCTAATTTCTATCACGTTAGGACCACAACCCCCGATACTGGCACCCGTCTAGGCGGTGAGTGTATGTGAAAGTCAGAAAACTTGTTTATGCTACAGTTGCATCAAGATCTTTCATCGCAATGTCGCTAGTCATGCACGGCAATGTAAAAAATATAAAAAAGCCTCATTACGTACTCCTTTTTTACTTCGAAAAAGAACTATCGATGGAATCCACTGCTTTCTCCTTGAAATCTATCACAATTTTAATGAGTTTTCTTACTCAAGCGAATACACAAGTTGCCTCAAGACTTGCTGTTGTAGACATTTAAAATTTTGAAGGCAATTAGCAATGTTGTTGTGCACTTTTTATTTCCTGTTTGCAGTGTAATCCAATTACCCGAAAATAAACAGTCACTAGGACTCACAACACAACGAGCAGATATTAAACTCGAGGGCGTACTCTCACTCGAATGTAAAGAAATTCACATTGTCAAGGAATAAATCGATCTATTTATTGATCGAACTATGCAGCTCAACAGGTCAGATTATATCCTTCTGGAACTACTAAAGCTTTAGGAAAAAATAGGAGTGCTGCCCGCGTTCCACTCTTTATACTTTTTACCTACCAAAGTTGAACAGAAATATCACCAACCAAAATAATGTTGAGTACCATTTCTAAATTTTTCAACTCCTCAGGATTACTTGCTTCATTTGCAAAATTTATCCAGATTATGATTTGATAGCTTTGGAAGTGACAACTGTTTAATCTACTTAACAAAATCGAATTGGATCGTTATGTTCTTTTTTGCAATGCAATCCAGATTCAGCTAAATGGGTTCTGCGACGCGAAGGAAAAGCCCTATGGAGCCTGCCTGTATGTATATTCTATCAATTCACAAGGCGAGCATCAAGCCAGTTTTCATCTGCACAAAATCGAGAGTTGCTCCTTTAGAGGTTACTAGAATAACCTGGTTAGAGCTCTGCACAGCAAACCTCCTGGTTACTTCCCAAGCTCTTCCATTTCATATGGAGAAGCCTCATGATTGTTGTCACATTACGACACAATATAGCCCAAAAGATCTAATTTCACCTGAATAAACCTCTCAGCCTTTCATCTAGAGTATACCCTGGGTTAATGGACCTCAGTGTCTGAATTACTCACGGAACTAAGGCGTCTGAGAACAACATCCTACTTCATTTTTGTAATTGGAAAAACGCCCTAAGTTTGATTTCAAAAGGTTTATTCTGACACAGGATTGACGGTGACCAGCTATTCCAGAACAACAAAAATTCAAACTATGATCAGCAAATTTTTCCTTGACATATGACGTTCAGGCGTTTTTTAGAGAATTCTCTTCTCGTTTCCACTTTCCACATCGCGCTCACCGCATGAACGCATTCAAGGTGGTAAGACAGATACCCCTGTCTTAAATAATAGGAAATAATAAATTCACGCAACCAAAACGAGAATCCCTACAATGTCATCTTGGCATTCTGGTCTGGGCCAGGTTTGGCATTGATCAACTAGCGTAGAACAACAAATTCTAAGTTTCTTCTAGAAAATTTAGTTTGGTCCAGGACTAACACTGATCAGCTATCCCAGAACAGTGAAAGTTCCAAGCAGCTTTCAGACATATTTAGAAAATGCTACAGGAGCCTTGAAATATATAAAATCAGAATTTTACACTATTAAAAAAATACTTCTTTCCATCACCTCAACAGTCATCAGCTTATAACTAGTGGCTGGCAAGCCAGTAACTAGCAGCTGTCCAGATTGTTTGGCCAAGGGATAACTAAAAGAAGCGTATTTGGCTAGGGCCAGGTCAGACCATCTAGCCAGTGCCACAAGATTTTCTCACACGGATTCAGTAAAAATATTGACTAATTCTCGCGTCAGTTTATTGATTTCAGGTAATATTCGATTTGTGAACCTCCCTTGTAAATGCATTAATAATATTTTCCTACAAATGTTTTTCGTCTTACTTTTCTCTGAGCGTATTAGTAGCATTCCAGTAGTAATTAGTAAAATTGCAGGTATTTACATTTAGACTTATCAAATAAAAAACAGTGTGTGCGTTAGACCACATGCTCGAAACGTGAGCTTCTCATGGAAAAAAAGGAGAGAAAAAGAGAGTAAAGAGAAGAAAAGGTGTAGACGGATCTTATCCCGGTAAAAGGGTCGGTTTTGATTTCTTGAGGGAATCAGTCGTCACAATCCACAATGAACTTATGCTGCAGAAAATCTAGAAAGATTCCCTATGTCGAGTTTCACAAACTTCAAACAAGCAATCCACGTACTACGTGTTCTGCAAACATTGCGCTCGACAGAAGACGCGTATTTCCTACCCTAGGCGTGGGAAGTAGGCCATATAAAACTCGCCTACAAGTTTACTTGGACCTCGCCAAAGTCGTGGCTCTCGATATGCCAAAATCATCCTCGCCCAAGAACATTTTGTTAACTCACATGCCACATAAACTACCATTCTTCGGTTCACCCTGATGTTTATTTTAAGTGTAATTTCACTTACTGTAATTATTTTCCAAGGAAGTCCCAACAATTCCTTGTAACAGAATGCCACAAAGAATCAAAAGATTCAAATATATTTTGTCCAACATTTCATACACCAAATTAGGCACTTTAGATAATGAAATCCTTCTCTTTCCAAGTCTTATATTGAAGATAAGAGAATTTCAAATACGAGGAATTATGTTCGTATGTAAAAAGGCCTTCGTCTTTTATATCCAACTTTATTTTTAGTACACATAGATTCTTATCAATTTGAGGTGTTGAAGTTCAATTTCAATAAAATGTTACGCAACTTACGTCGTTTATTGCATGCATTAAACGTCAGGAATTTTCTTTCATACATCCCAGATTCTCTATCAATCTTGCTGCTTCATTTCTACGTATGTAACTGTATGTAAAGATAAAATTTCTTGAAGCCTTGCAGGCTTCAAGGCATGCATTCTTATCACGATTCTCGAGCTTGATATAAGGGAAGTGGATAAAAGTTGTACTATTTCCCTAATGGTCCTCATCATGATTCAATTATAAATATTATACCTGATCGTCATATAATTTTCGATAACTAACATCGGAGAAACAAGAAGTCCTACACAAAAAAGGTTACCGGAAAATGTTCCGGGTCTTTTGGAAAGGTACGATTCCTCTCCTGGTCGTTTTCACCTAACTCGCGTCTTTCAGGTCAGAATTGGAATTTCTGATTCTTCTATTTAGCATTTTCGATTGATGAAACCAGAACAATAAATCTTTTAACAAAATGGATCATGAAGGAAAATTCGTAGGTCTTTTTAAAAGCTACAATTTCGCTTGAAGACATTATTTTACATACATCGTATCGTTTCACTTACAATTAAAAATTTTGTTGAAGCGTTTTTAATTAATAAAAGTCAAATCGTAAATTACTCATGTCGAAAAATTATATGGTGCTGGCCCTATTTAGAGCAAACCAGTTCGGTTTCAGTCCTTGCGGTCTTTCCTGGGCCTGGTCAAGAGTATAACATTTTTTTGGCTTACCCTAGGCCAGACCATACATTCGGTCGCTAGCTAGACTAGCTATCCACTATTGGAAAAGAAAACATCCACGGCGGGCAAAGAGGCGCTGCTGTATCAAAACAAATATGGCTGCCTATGGGATTCAGCATGCATAGTAAAGTATAATTTGAATGTGATAAAAATGTTACTATTCTCTCAAAATCATTGTGTGAGTATGCTGTTGCAACGCCGTCTCCCAGAAACATGATGATAATAATAATAATAATAATAATAATAATAATAAATCTTTATTAAGTTGCCAACAAGGAAAAATGAACAAAAGAATATAGTATGATCAAAAACAACTTAAAGGGCGAGGTACAGCTCCAGCTGCTTTACAACCTAACCCTGTAGACTAATTTAAAACTAACTTAAAA
>WSXT02079823.1:0-12042 GCA_011762715.2 Neuroterus valhalla
AGGATAGGGACGCGTGGCGGTCTCGGGTAGATGAGGCAATGAACTTTCGAGTTCCAAATGCTGATAAATAATAATTTCCTCATAATACATCGCTTCCCTGACCTCCTTCCCCAATCTAAATCTTCCTATTCTTGCCAATCTTTTTTCTCAGCACTCCTCTTCCAAATACTGTGGTAGTCCTTCCTTTTTTAGTATCTTATACCATTTATTGTATTTTGATTCCATTATCCTTCCCTATCTTTCTATTAATTGCCTTTCCTTATCTTTTTCTTCTAATTCTTTAAAGTTTACACCAATTTCCTCTCCTATATGTCGATCTATAAGGAACTTCCTTCTTCCTTCTTCCCATTTTTTTAATTCAATCGCCCTCCCTCTTTCTTCTTCTACCTCATTCAGACATTTTTTCGCTAACTCTCCTCCTTTTCCCTTCCTTAGCTTTTCTTCAAATTTCTTCGAATTTCAAATTTCTGTAACCTTTCCATCTCTTCCCTTTCCTTCCATCCCCATATTTCTGCTCCGTATCCTAAAACTGGCCATACCAGGGTATCAAACAACCACATTCTCTTTTTCCAATCTTTCTTGAATCTTCTTTTTCCCATTCCCCATACCTGCTTCATTACCCCTGCCGCTTTTTTTATTCTTTCTTTAATATGTGCCCTATGATCTCCATTCGCTTGCAAGGTGGATCCCAAATATTTAAACTCTTTTACTTCTTTTATCTTCAATCCCTTCCATCTTCTAGTCCATACTTTTTCTCTTTCCCCTCCTTTTCTAAACCTCATTATCTTCGTCCTTCCTACATTTATTGTCGGTTTCTTCTCATCTGAGTATTTATCCGAACCTGTGATTAGCCCCGCCATTCCCTCTTCATCCTCCGCCATCATTATTATATCATCTGCGTATGCCAGTGTGTATATCTTTACTTTTCCCAACTTGACTCCTCCCTACCCTTTTCTGCTCATTGCTTCTTCCAAGTCCGAGATTAATATATCAAATAATAGTGGGCTCAGAGGACACCCTTGCTTTACTCCTCTCATCAACCAGAAATTATCGCCTACTTGATCGACTACTTGCACCCTGCTTTTTGTCTCAAGGAATATTTCTGACACTCTCTTTATTAGACCTTCTCTCAAACCTTTTTTTACCATGACCTTTTCTATCTCTTGCCTGTCCATAGAATCGGACGCCGCTTTTAGGTCTACGAACATAGCCACCATTCCTTCCTTCCCCTTTTTAATTCTCCTATTGACTATATAATTTACAACGTATATATTGTCCATAACCCCCATTCCTTTTCTAAGCCCTGTCTGATTTGGTGACAGTATCTCTTTTTCCTCAACTTCTTTCTTTAATCTCTTCGATAATATCATTACATACACCTTGTAAAAGGTTGGCATAAGCGTCGGTCCCCTATAATCCTTGACCTCCTCTCCTTTGCCTTTTTTCAATATCGATACCACTACCCCTTCTTTCCATATCTCTGTCCAACTCTCTCCTCTCCATACTCTATTGCACAATATCAATGCCCATTCCTACGGCTCCGTCCCCCCGTACTTCTATACTTCCTTTGGAATTTCATCCAGACCTGGAGCTTTTTCCTCTTTGATTATTCCTAAAACATTGATTATTTCTTCTCTTGTAATGTCCTCTTCCTCATCTCTTTCCCTCGCCTCTCTTCCACCCTTCCTCACTTTATGTTCTACCCCTCCTAGCAGATCCATGAAATACTTTTCCCATTCTACCATATCTATATCCTGATTTACCCTCTTCCTCCTTTTTCCTTCTTCATTTGCTACTGTCCAAACCTTTTCCTCTGTTCTAGCCTTCTCCGCCTCCTCTTCAAACCTCCTTTTTTCCTCCTCTTTTGTATATCACACATCTCCGTTTATTTCTTCTTTTCCTTCTATATTCCTCTCCACTACTTTTTTCTTTCCTCCATCTCCTTGGCTCCTTTCTCAATCCTTCCTTTTTCTCTTCACATTCCTTACCTCATCCATTACCGTTCTCTCCTCCACTAACTTGTTTCTTACTTGTTTCCTCTAACGCTCTTTACATTTCTCCTATCATATCTTTGATACTTTTTTACCCTCTAACGTCAGTATTATTGGAAAGTAATCCGAATCTATATAGTCAACTACCTCTAGCTTCTTGACCTCTTCTTCCTATTGTCTTGCTCATTTATCTCCTGTTCTTGTAATGAAATCTCCTCCTATTGCAAGCCTACTTCCCTCTCCATTTTCTTCCATCAGCTCTTTTATCTCCATAGATTTCTCCTACATATCTCCATTCACATACACTCCCACTATCTTCCATCTCTCTCCTCCCATCTTTATCTCTCATATCAACAATCCTTCGATTCCCTCCTTCATTACCCGCCTATCCTTCTCTGCTAGATATTCCTTCCTCATTCCCATCAACATTCCTCTCATTGCTTTGCCTTTCCTATTCCTCCTTCTTGCATTTTGAATCTGCCAACTGCACCTTTTGGTAGCCTTCCCCTTACGCTTTCCCATCCTTTTTCATCTAGCCACGCTTCTATCATCAATACCACCTCCCACTGTTCTAAATTTCTTATAAATTCTGTATCTTTTCTCCCCCATCCGGCTATATTGCAGTAACATATTTTCCGTTCACCTTCCCCCCCCCCCCCACTCCCTTTAACTTTTCATTTTGCTTTCCACTAATTCTTATTCCCCTCCTTTCTGATCCTTTCTCTTCCAGTCCCCCGACACCGTTCCTTTTATCAACTTTTCTGACTCCTCATCCCAATCCCACCATATATTTTGTATTCTTATTTTCCCATACTTGACCCACGTTTCCTTCCCATTCCTCTTTTCCTCTTTCGCTATTTTCCTTAACTTATACTGCATGCTCCTTTGTTCCCGTGTCCAATCATCTTCTATTCTCTGTTCACTTCCATATAATTGCCTTTTCTTCAACATAACCTTCCTCTTATCTTCCCTATTTATCAATTTCACCAGCGCCATTTTGTCCCTTCTTCCATCATTCCTTCCTATACTCTTAACTTCTTCTACCCGTACCTTCACATCTATTCTATCTAGCACTTCTTGTACATCTTCTTCCAAATTTTTTCCTTCCAATATTATACCTTTTATAACTATATTGTTCTTTCTTTCCTCTCTCTTAGTTTTTTCAATTTTTCTTTCTATTTTCCTCAACCTCTCCTTATTCCCATCCTCCTTCTCCATCTCTCCCCCCTTCAACTTTCTCGTTTGCGTTCTGTATTTTTTCTAACCTACTTTCTATCTCCTCTACTCTTTTCTTCGGCTCCTCCTGCTTCTTTAGATTATGCTCCAGGCTCTGCACCCTTTTCTTTAAGTTTTCCTTGACTTTCTCTCATTTTTTCATTTCTTTTCTGAGTTCCGCCATTTCTGTTATTATTTCCCGTCTAATTTCTTCCCCCCGTTCCTCCTGTCTCTTTTCCTGTAGATCCATCACCTCCACCATCATTTTTCTAATTTCTTTCAAACTCACTCCTTTTCCTTTCAACAAAACTTTCCAACGATCCCAAGCTCTTCGCTCTTGCCTTTTCCTTTTCTATAGTCTATTTATACTTTCTCCTTGCCTTCCCCTCGTTCTTCTTACCTTTCTGTGATCCAAACACTTCTTCTTCAGAATCTCTCTCTTCCCTGTCTCTACTCCTGCAGCCACCTATTTATCACTTTCAAATTTTCACAATTCCCCGTCTTCGACCGCACCGTCTCTGGTGCCCAAACCCCGTACCTGCGCTCCGAACTGTGACGTTACTCCAAACGAACTTCAGCATCCCATGCACACTAATCAGCCTAAATCATAAAAAATATCCACAACCTACCTCTCTATTTCACACGCCATTTACCCTTTCCCTTACAAACCCTCTGACCACACTTTTCACACACACTTACCTTAATTTCTATCAATATCCAACCAAAAACTTCTCACCAAACGTGCACTGTGTCTGCTAACATTCACACGGGAAACGGAAGTCCGAAAAAAAAACGGACGAGTTTCAATATGTTTAGACAATTATTTTTCGACTCAAAAAAATCATTTCCTTGATTTTCAATTGTTTTTCCCCAGTGGTTCATGTGCTATATGAGTAAACTAATCACTTTGATTGAATAAATTATTGAAATTTTTGGATGATGTATTTGTTGAAAAAAAAAATTTTTCAAAAAACAAAAAAATTGCACACAGAGACATTTGGGATACGATTCCAATGGTTGTCCTAGTTTCCATATCAGACATTTGGTTTGTTAAGTATTGATTACACAAAATTGGAATCTGTAGCAAAAACAGCGCGTCCGTGAGCAGTTGAAGGCGGACGAGTTTCATTATGTTCAAACAATTATTTTTAGACTCAAAAAAATTTATTCTTTTAAATTACACTTCTTGTTTGCCAGTGGTCCATGTGCTATATGAGTAAAAATTATTCTGTTTGTTTAAATAAATTATTGAAATTATAGAAAAATTAATCTGTTTCGATAATCGAGGTGTTTCGGGTTTCGATCGTATACAAAACTACAAATTTTGTCGACGCTTCGCGAATGTTGCAGCTCGCACCTTCAGGACTGGCCTAAAACTGAGGTTTCACGTTATGATGCTATACTATATATGCTCTCAACGATGCCTGTGATTGATCAGTGATCCCACTGTGGGGATTGGTCGAACCTGATTGTCCAATAAATTCTTTTTTTTTTAAACTGGGAGGATGGAAAGCCAAATCGGATTTGTATTGTATTCATTATTCCTATTCATGTTGTAAGGGTGTTCCAAGATTTTGATTGCTTCTCTATGTCTTCTTGGAAAGATTTTGTTCGTTCTTGCGATGATGGTTGCTTTGTCAAATGAAATGCTTGTCCTGTTTCGATGTGATGTTCAGCAAGTGCTGATTGCGTGAAACGTTTCAGCCTGACTTTACTCTTATGTTCCTTTATACGTTGGCTTACCGCTCTCCCGGTTTCTCCAATGTAGACTTTGCCATATGAATAAGGGATTTTATATACTCCTGGATCACTGAATGATGCCTTTTTGTCTTTCGGGTTGTTTGGAAGTTGCTCTTTCTTCGCAGGTGGTTTAAATATGGTTTGGACGTTGTGTTTGTTGAGAATTCTCCATAATTGTTCTGTGATACCTTGGACGTAGGGTAGGATGGTGGTTGCTTTTTTCTCTCTTTCTCTAGTTGGTTGTGTTGACTTGTTTTTTCTGGTGTTTTTTCTGAATGGCCTATCAATTTGTTTCTTTGTGTAATCATTTTTCATTAGGGTTTGTTTGACGAATCATGATTCCTTTTGTAAGTTTTCTTTATTTGTTATGGAGACAGCTTTGTGAACGAGGGAGTTGATGACTGTCTGATTTTGTGATGGTTGGTGGTGGAAGGAGGCATGGAGGTACCTCGTTGTGTAAGTAGGTTTTCTGTGAATTTCATGTCCTAATGTATTATCAGATCTTTTGTAAAATAGAACGTCCAAGAAAGGCCATTTTCCGTTTTGTTCAATTTCAATGTTAAACTTGATATTAAGGTGTAATTGATTGAGGGAATCGGAAAATTTGTGTCAGCCAGTCCATGTCTCCAGACTACAAAAGTATCGTCAACGTAAAGGCACCAGAACTCTGGTGTGAGCTCGGAGTGTCTGAAGAGTTTAGTTTTCAGATCTTCCATAAAGATGTTAGCTATTTCAGGTGAAATTGGAGATCCCACTGATGCTCTTGAAGTTCTTTCGTAGAATTGGTTATCAAAGGAGAAGTAGGCATTGTTGAGACAGTGTTCTATCAAAAGGATGAGATCAGAGGAAAAGTTTGCTAAGAATTTGATGATATCGATTATATCAGGGATTGGTACTTTCGTGATGAGCAAAGTATTTCAATTTTGAGTAACCATCCTTGAAAGCCACGAGGATGTCCTGAGTTTGAATGTGAACTCGTTGTATCTTTTTGATGAAGTCAAAAGAATTTTGAACGTGAGTGATAGGACTTCCTGTGAAAGGATTCAGTGGTTTTGTGAGGAAGCGTGAAAGGTTCTAATTTGGGGAGTTGATTGCGCTTACCATCGCACAGTGGTTCAAAATGCCTAAAAGGTGGCCAAAACTATAACATGTCCATAAAATAGGCCAAATTTTCTTATTCAGAGGTTTTTGAGGTCGCTGGTTACGAATCCGGTGTCAAAATGTTCAAAAACAAAATGGCGAATACAATATGATAGACGAGTATGCTTTATAAAGTTTTGATCCTTTCCAAAATTAGTAAAAGAGGGTTTTCAGTGTCGCTGATTACGAATCTGGCATTAAAATTTTTTTAGACAGAAAAGCAGATCTAATATGGCACACTAGTTACCCAAAATAATATTCAATTCTAGCATTATTCGATATGAGGGGTCTTGTGAGGTCACTGAATACAAATGGTATATCCTCAATGATATATTCATCACATAGAAATAGAGTTATCAAGTATAAAACAAAGATTTTATTATTACAACAGTAGAAAAAAAGCACTTTTTTGGGACACAAGTCAGCCGACTCCTCAATTTTCAACGAGTCAGAGCTTTTTATTTTTTTTTTTTAAATGCTCCTGAAGAATTGTCCTATAACGTAGTGGTGCACGTTTTTTGAATTGACTATTTAGTAATTTGTTATTAGGCTTATAATTCGCAATTGGTTATATTTGCGATATTTACATAGCCTCATTCATCTATATTTCTTCACAAAGGTGTAAAATTACTAAAGTTGTTTTTTTCGAATATAAATGTAACTTGCAGATGAATATCCTGTATTTTGTCGATTGTTATAAACAAATCATTGGATATGACTGTTAACTGTTGTATTTTCGGATTTCGAATGTATTTCTTACATAGGTTCCGTATAAAAATGTGGAGGATCAATTTTTAATTGCGAACAACCACCATTTAAAAAATAATAGTTAACAGTTTGAACAATTTTGTTATTATACACTAGAGTTCCATAAAACAGCATTTGTCATTTTTCTCAACAATTTTCAGAAATAATATGTTTAATTTGGCATATCTGTGTGTCGAAAACTTTTCTTTCCGGTGGAATCTTTTATTTTCATCTGAAGAACAATAATACTACACTCATGTAAGTAATACATTTTAAATACGAAAATGCACCAGATAACAGTTATATCAAATGATTTGTTTAGAACAATTGACAAAATACAGGATATTCATCTGCAATTTATGTTTTTGTTCAAAAAACAGAACTTCACTAATTATACACCTTTGTGAAGAAATATCGATGAATGAGGCCATGTAAATATCGCAAATATAACCAATTGCAAATTATAGGCTGGGTAACAAATTAATCAATTAAAATTTCAAAAAACGTGCACCTCTACGACAAAGTACGATTCTTCATGAGCATTTTCAACAAAAAAAAGCTCTGATCCGTTGAAAATTGAGGAGTCAGCTGATTCGTGCCCCAAATGAGTGCTTTTTTACACTGTGGTTCCGCGGCGGCATGTAGGCGGGCCAAAATTACCGAATGAAAATCCACGTCAATGGAAAGGTTGCAGAAGGTTGCAGCTAATTTTTTGATATGTGCTAGAAAGGGCTTCAGTCGACTTTTTGAAAAAAAAACAGAAGCGGTTGATAGCGGTAAAAATTATTTGTGCATATTTTTATCAACAACTGCAAGCTGAAAATATAAGATCATACGATAAAAAGTTTATAATTATTTTTATCAACAATCTTATTTCTCTGAGTTTCTGTTAGTTTCATCCAATGACAAGAACTGTTAGAAAGAGATTCCGTCGCTGAAATTGTAAATCGCTTGACTTTAACATAAATTACACGAGCTCTATAACAAACAATTTATTACGCTTGGAGAGTGTAAAATTTTGCTTCTAGGAAGCGCAACTTTAGAGGGAGCCAAAGAACATTATATAAAGATTCATCCTTTCTTGCCGTTTTCCCGAGGTAAAAAAATAATAATAAGTGGATGCAAACTCTAGAAAACCATTTTTTAAAAATTATTATTTCGACTTTTGACCGCCCTTTAGGCATTTGGAACCACTGTGCATCGGTCTGACTGGAACGTTGTTTTTGGGGATTTTCGGGAGTCCGTTAGGTCTTGGAGAAATAGGATTGGTTGGCATCAATTTGAATATTCTTTTTATCAAGTTTAGAGTCGTGTAGAAGGGTTTTCGTTTTGTTGACTATTGTTTTAGTGAGGTCTTTTATCATTTTTTTTACGCATCGTCAGTTAAAACGTCCTGGATTTTGTTGTCGTAATCTTCTCTATTCATTATTACTGTAGTGTTCCCCTTATATGCAGGTAATACTATGATGTCTTTATTCTGAATGAGTTCATTAATTGCTGTTTTCTCTTTTTTTTTTGTCAAGGTTGAGGAGGTAAGTCGGGCTTGGCGTAGAATTTTTGTGGTCCTCCGTCGAATGTCCTTCGCTTTTCCCCTTAGATAGGACCGGAACGTTTCTTACGGTATTGGTAAGTGGTGTCTGCTTTACTGGTAGTAATTTGTCAAATTTTGTTCTTCTGTTTTTAGTGTATAAGTCTTTCGTCCGTTGGGATGGGTCAAACGATATGCGGTCCAATGCGGACCAAATGTCAGACCTTAGAGTGTCAGACAAGAGAAGGTGGAGTTTTAATATTTTTCTAGAAGAATTGTGAAAACTAAATTCAATGGAATAAATCTTTCTTTTAGAAGAAGCAAACCTCGTTCAGTATAAGGAAGATTTTGATTTTGACGTACCTAGATAGTTTTTCAATTGCAAGAATTTTGGGACGATGTTGTCCCTGCAGAGTTCCGAAAAAGCTGATGATGTTAGTAGCTTAGCTTGAGAAGACCTGAGCTCACTAAAGTTATTAAACTTAGTAAGAAAACTCTCCTTGTAGAGTTCTTTTATAATGGATTTAATACTTTCCCGATGATTCGTAATAATAATCCAGTTATTTCGGGCTTCGATCGTGTACAAAAATACGAAAAGTATTGATTGGCCAATCAGGTTCGACCAAACCTCACAGTGGGGTCATTGACCATTCACAGGCATCGTTGAGAGCATACATAATATGACAACATAACCAGAAACCTCAGTTTAAGGCCAGCCCTGAAGAAGCGAGCTGCAACGTTCGCGAAGCGTCGACAAAATTTGTAGTTTTGTACACGATCGGAACCAGAAACAACTCTATTATCGAAATGGATCATCGTAAAAGCATTGAACCTAATAATGTATTTGTTTCACAAATTTTTATTTTGAGAAACGAAAAATTTATGCATGGACTGATGCTCAAGTACGGGAATCTTGGATAAAGAAAAGAAAATGGTTAAAAACTTTCTTTTTTCTTTCTAGGGATTAACATGGGCTGTTGTTGCTGTGCTACTTCGGGGTTCCGTATAAATATTCCAGTTGCTGTTGAAGAATAGAAAAAACTGTTTAAAAACATTTTTTCGTTCAAATAAGTAGTTTCTCAAAAAACAAAAAAAAGTCACATGGAGATTCAATGATGCTGATCCGAATGGTATATTGAAAATGTTTAAACATCCAAATCCTTTGAATTCAATTCAATCCTTTGTTTTGAATAGTGACACACCGCTGAATAACGTTAAAAATGCTAGAACTGTTGAACATATGACTTTTTCAAAGAGAGAAAATTGCACTTGGAGGCATTTGGAAGACGATTCAAATGCAGAGTCGTTCAAAATCCCGAATTTCCGGTCAAAACCCCTGAACATATAATAATCGTGTTGAAAGTTACTAATCCGGAAATTTTTGGGGTCGCTGAATTCAAAAACGATATTGGTTTTCCAAATTCCAAAATGGCATCCAGCGTGTATGAAGAAATTGAGTATGGAATAAAAATCCACTTTAATTTACGTTGTCGTGGTCGCTGAATTCGAAAATGATATTTGTTTTTCAAAATTCAGAATAGCGGATATGAAATGGCGGTAAAATTGCATAAAAATAGAGTATGGAATGAAAATCAACTTTTATTTACGTTTTTTGGAAGAATTAATGGTAATTTCACAAGAAAATACAGTAACTTACCATAAATTAACTCAAATTATATTTAACAAATTTCCACAGATTTCCGGAAATTCTCGAAAATTTTGGGTAATTCATAAAACCTCTACAGCTAATTTATGGTAGCTTACCATAAATTACGTCAAATTATATCCAAAAAATCTCCATGAATTTCCTGAAATTTATGAAAATTTTGGGTGATTTCTACTACTTTTACAGGTAATTTATGGTAGCTTACCATAAATTACGTCAAATTATATCCAAAAAATCTCCATGAATTTCCTGAAATTTATAAAAATTTTGGGTGATTTATATCTATTTTTACAGGTGATTCATTGTAACTTATGACGAAATAACCTAAAATTGAATTAAAAATTTTCTATATATTTCCGGAAATTCATAAAAATCTTTGTTAATTTCCACTAATTTTACAGGTGTTTTGTGATAACTGAAGATAAATAAACTAAAATAAAATTTTGAAATTTCAGAAAATTTATGAGGAGTTTCAGTGATTTTTACTAGTTTCAAAGGTAATTTATGGTTACTCAAGGTAATTAAACTGAAATTCAATTAAAAAACTTCCATAGATTTCCAGAAATTCTCAGTAATTCACGCTAATTCACGGTGCTTTAATAAATTTGTATTAGATAATTGCTCATTCAATTTTCCATTTTGGGAGAAGTTCATTACATTTAAAACGATAATTTTTATTTAAATTACAAGTAAATAAATAATTTCATAATAATTTCCGTTAAGGATTTTAGGTTAATTAACACTAATATCAATATATTGATCAAAGTATTGTCAGGAAAATAAGTTTCTTGTCTCTCTATACTTGAAGTAAGTCAAAGTAATCACCATGTACAAGTAAGAAAAGATTTGGTCAAAACAATCGACGACAGGGATTAGTATTCTCAGAAATCCCTTCGTGCAAAAAAAGCTCGGAAGCTCCCTCCTAATTTCCCGTATCACCCATGCGACAAGCCTCTCGCTATGCGCCGCGCCAGGCACGTGAAACGGTGCGCCGCACGCCTCAAAGATATCGTTCGAAAAAAAAAACGGGCAAGCAAGAGCAAGAAATTTCAACGCCACTTCATTGGGGACACCTTCTCGTGTCCAACACAGTAGGAATCGAAGCGGCCTGATGCGGCCTGGATAACTAACCCCTTATTGAACTTCGGAGTTTTAACTGCGTGAAATAGAAAAAGGAGCGCGAGCATTTCGACATCTCTCTCAGACGCTTGCATTATTATTTTTACTTTATACTAATACATTAATATTGTACATATCTTAACGAATAAAATCCACGAGGTCAGGAAGTAGTGGTCGACTTGCAACTGCCCTTTGCGACACTCACATTTCACTCGGATGCGCGAGACTTTTCAGCTGCGTAACAAGTGTTCGGCGGAACGTTCGACTTTGAGCGTATTCCTTGTCGAAACTAACAAATATAAAAATCTGCTCTTTTGGATTTCTCGACAGAAATGCACCTTAGACACGTACAGTGAATTTCATCTCGATCGGGAACTGCCAACTTTCGAAGTTTCAACCAAAGATTCGGGATTTTGCACCACTGTGCAATGGTCCATTCTGTATTCAAATAGGACTTTTAGTTTTTTAATTACACCGGCACACAAAAAAAAAGTTGTCTGTACAACGGACGAGACCTATCTACGGGCATGTTTTTTGACCCGCTGAATCCAAATTTTAAGTCAGTTTAGGCCGTACACCCTCCAATTTCGAATAAATTGCAAAAACCCGTAAGAAATAGCGAAAATTAGATGTTTTAGTAATAAAAATATTTCTTGGATCTAGGGCAAGCATAATTTCTATGTATTTCGAACCGGTGAATACTAATTCCAAGTGCACTTAGTTCATAAGCCGTTTTGAATCCGAGAAAATTGTAAAAAACGCACGAAAATTGTATAAAACCCATGAAAATGGCAAAAATCGCAAAAGAAAATGGGATTGTCTTGATAAAAAAAGTTTTGTAGACTCGGATCGAAGGAGATTTTCATGTAATTTAATCTGCCTAATCCGAATCTGCA
>WSXT02079834.1:0-12042 GCA_011762715.2 Neuroterus valhalla
AGAAAAAGCAAGACGGAGACAACCGAGGATGCAGCTTATGTCCCTTCTTTTCTACACCAAAATGGATGCGCAGTGGATATGAGCGGTCCAGTTTATATCTCGATGCATGGCACCAACACATCTGTCTCTCTCTCTCTTTCTCCTTCCCTCCCGTTCTGGTGTAGTATGTGTATAACGAGTGGAGTATACATCACACATTTGATACTTGCCGTATGCTGATTGATACAGGCGATGAATTAACTTTTTCTTAACATTTTTAATGTTTTTGTGAGTTTTATGATAATGAAGACTGTACACCTCGCAAAAGATTATTTTATACTCCTACGATAAATTTAAATGCAAAGAGTGTGTAGCTCAAATGGATTGAATGAATCATGTTACACATCAATCTCATGAGTAGAATTCCTCTTCATATTAATGCTTCATAGCTTAGGTTTTTGGTTCTGAGGAGCTAGTACGTCCAAGCAAAACACTCAAGAGAGTTCGAGGTTAAAGAAAATAGTAGGCGAAGCAAATCAAAGCAAACCAAACATCGTGTTAGATGATTTGGACTTATCTAAGAGCATCGTAACCCGAGAGATATTTCTATGTCAATTTTTAACAATGAAATATTTCGGGCATACATCACACTAGCAAAAATATTCGACACGACCGAGTGAAAGTTGGCATAATTTCCGGCGCGTCATTTACTTATGACAAGCAATTGATTCGAATCGCAACGTCATTTTTGTTCTGCATGTGAGAGATCAGAATTCGGCACATATTTTATAAATAGAATATTCACGTATCCTAATAAAGTCTTGAAGCTTCTCATGCTTTTTGAATCAGATTTGAATAAACGCTTCATTCAAATTTCTGAGATAAGTTCGAATTTAGTTATGGTCTTTGGCATTATAAAGCATGGGAAACTTCAAGGGATATTTTGGCCCCTTAAAATTTTATCGGGTTGAGTTCGAACTTGGTGATCTTAATCTCGCATTTCCATGCAAAAATAGGGGGATGAGAGGTAAAATGAAATATTCAAAAATAAGAGCACCCTTATGTGTAGGCTGGACTTACCTATGAAGTCGTTAATTATGTGATTATCCCTAAAACACACGAAAGGGGTGTGAGAGCCGCTCGGAAATGTTGCGGTCCTCGTTCCCGAAGGGGGATTGAAGAGATGGCCTAAATTGTGGGGTGAAAAAAGTAGGGAATGTTAGTAATCTCAGTCCTGAGCTTCTTTCAGTTTGATATCGACCTATGATTGATTACGAATAAAATGTTAAAAATTGGTGGGATGCGCCCCACTTAAACTACGCCTGCTTTTTTCGTAACTCATCTCTTAGATTTATAATTAGAATTGTACACTAAAGTGGTCCAAAAATTTTTGTTTCAAATTTTTATGTAAAACGCCCGGAAACTTGTTCGAATCCACAAAAAAAAAACGCATTTTTTTTTTGTTAATAAACGCATTTTCTTTTTTGAAATTATATTTAGAGGTGGCAGAAGCCCCATGAAATTGAACACGTATTTCCATAAGAAAAAAAATGTATTATTGTTTTTAGCAACTTTCTCTTAGGAAGGGTTAGAAAGGCAAAGTTTTTTCTGAATTTTCAACTTATTTTCAACGTTTTAGTCAAAGCGAGGTGATAATCAATTGAAGTTAACAAAAATAATTTTTAAAACCATTTTTTTATTGATTATAACAATGTTCTCTTAGAATAGTGCTGCAAAATTGCGTTTCTTTTTTTAAATTTTCAACTTTTTGTCCACTTTTCACCTACAGGAAGTAATAATTCATTTTAATTTAGCAAAAATAATTGTTTAAACAAATTGTAAATGTTTATAGCTATCTTCTTCTATATAAATACTACACAGTTGCGGTTTTTTCCTGAAATTTTAAACCCTTTGTCACTTTTCAATTAGATTAAAGTAAAAGTAATTTCATGTAAAAAAATCATTATTTAAACAATTTATTATCATTGCTAATAACATTTTCTTTGCTTAATGAGATAGAAACTTCCGGGTTTTTCTTATTTTTTCAACTTTTTGCCCACTTTTCACTTAGGGTGTGCTAATATTTAATTTAATTTAAGAAAAATGATTGTTTAAACAAATTATTATTTTTTATGGCTTTCTTCTTTTAGATTAGTGCTAAAAAGTTGCGGTTTTTTCTAAACTCTTAAGCTTTTTGTCCACTTTTCAGTTAGTGAGGTCATAATTAATTGGAGTTAACAAACATGCTTATTTAAACAATTTATTATTGTTTATAACCATTTTCTCTCATATAAGTGCTAGAAAGTTGTGGTTTTTTTCTGAAATGTTTAACTTTGCACTGAATTGAATTTGAATGAAATTCAATTAGATTGAATTAAATTTTAATTAATTTTCTTGAGATATTAAATAATAAATATAATTGTGATTATATTTGTGATTAAAAATTGATATTTTTTGGTCGAAAATTCAACTCTTTCGTTGAAAGTTGAACTAGTTTCTCAAAGATTCCATTTTTGCGTTGAAGATCCACAATTTGAGTAGAAAATTGGAAATTCAAATTCAACTGAATGAATTCATCTTTTTCGTTTTGATTAATTTTTTTGAACATGGGGATAAGAAAAAAAATAATTTACTTTGAACAATACAATACGATTTAAAATATGATTCTCTCTAATGTTTATTTATTATTTGTTCACAACTAAAAAGGTGAAGCAAAGTTAAACATTTCAGAAAAAACAACAACTTTTCCGCACTAATCTAAGAGAAGATAGCCATTAACGATAATAATTTGTTTAAACAATTATTTTTGGCAAATTAGAATAAATATTAACTCACTTCAAGTGAAAAGTGGGCAAAAAGTTAAAAATTTCAGAAAAAACACAACTTTGTAGTAATAATCTAGAAGAAGATAGCTGTAAACATTTATAATGGGTTTGGACAATTATTTTCGCTAGATTAAATTAAATAATTACTTACCCTAAGAGAAAAGTGGACCAAAAGTTGAAAATTTCAGAAAAAACCGCAACTTTGTGGCATTATTCTAAGAGAATACTGTTATGATTAATAACAAATTGTCAACACAATTATTTTCTTAACTTCAATTGATTATTACCTCGCTTTAACTGAAACGTTTAAAATAAGTTGAAAAATCCAGAAAAAAACCTTGACTTTCTAACCCTTTTCTAAGAGAAAGTTGCTAAAAACAATAAGAAATTGTTTAAACAATTCTAATAAACATCTAATTATCAGCATGAAGTAGTGTTCCATGTATTAGAAACAATCATAAAATCGTAATTAGCGACAAAAACTTGAAAAACCCATTTTTTCACCAATGGGGGTTTTTTGGGACCCTATTAACAGACTTATGCAATTTATTCTCTTCCCTTTTACGGGTTTGAGGGGTGATATTTTTCTAAAGTAATATTTTATTCGCATTTTGTGACTAATTTTGAAGAGAAATGGTGAATTTCGAACTCGATTCACCTAATATTGAGAATTATGAATATGAGGATTTATCTTATTCAAATTGATAATTCCATAGTTTCAGTTAAAAATTCTTTTGTTGAGTTAAAAATTCATTTTTTTTTAATTTCAAATTTGAGAACTCAAATTTCCGTTGATACTTTACTTTTTTCAGTAGAAGTTAATTTATCCGTTTGGAAACTCAACTCCTCCAGTTAAAGATTCTTTGTTTTTGTAAGAAACTCTTATGCTTGATTTTAAATTGGCTTTTTAAATTAAAAATGTTACTGTTCCATTTTTGGTTAAAAATCATTTCTTTTCGAGTTTGAAATCCGACACATTGGTTGAAAATTGGACTATTTCGTTGTAAACCCTTTTCTTCCTGTTATCGTAAATTGATTTTTCTAATTGTAAGTTCAACTGTTTCAATTTTTGTAGACAAAAAATTATGTTTTTTTTTTTTGTTGAAAATCTGAATTTTCTTGTCGAAATTGATTTATTTCGAAATGTTTGATCTGTTGTAATAAATGACGTTCAGAATGAATGACATGAATAAAAATAAATGTTTGCGTTTTGCGACAAATATAAATACGTTACTTCTATACTTGACCGGGAAAATTGAAAAACTTGACCTCGAAGAATCGGGAAATGACCGGGAATTTGAAATTGTCCGCCGAATCGCCACCCTGCTTCTACTCTACGATAGAAGAAATGGGTAAGAAATAATAAGTAGGACAATAACCGTCCGCATAGCGTGCGTCTTTTTAAGCTAATGTTATTAAAAAAAACCTGGATCTTTTTTCTCTCTGGAATAAACTCATCCCAAATTTCTTTTATTGCACATCTTCAATTCTACTCCACCCAACAGTAAAGGAGAAAGCAGCCTGAATGACCCTATCTCGCGAGAGTAGAGTCCATAGTGCCCCTCGAAGATAAGAATCAAGGCTTCATTTTTTTCTCTGAGTTGTGGCAAGATGCTGACCCGAGGCGACCCGGGTCGGGTCGGCAGCACGTTTGACGCGCGACGTGCGAGTGACGTGTGCCATGTGGCGCTCTTCAATCGGCGGAACTCGGTAAAGATCGGAGTCCGCTATTCGCTTCGGGGGGCGTCCCTATCCTTATCCCCTTGGTGGATTCTCGAGAGGAGGGGGCACCGCCACCGGCGTAAAGCTCCACGTGCTGGCTCGTATCCGCGAGTAGAATTTCGGCCGTCGCTGTTCCGAAGTAGACGTGGGGTACGCGGGTACCAACACCGGTACCGTAGGACGAAGCTAATCCTCGACACGAGACTGAAGGCAGGATAGAGTAGAATAGGGAAGGGTAGGATAAGATAGACCGAGAGAGTAGGGTAGGGCACATTAGTTGTTCGCGATGACGTGGTACCCGAAGCTGGTGGTTGGTGGTAGCGATCGTAGTAGGTAGTAGCGTATACCGAAGCACCTCCCGTTTCTCAGGCTCAGCCGAGATACCGTCGTAGTAATTCTCCCGAATCAAATACCCCAGTCAACATTTGTCGACGTCGGCGGCGACCGGGACGCCGATCAGCTGTTCGTGACGATTCTTTTCACCACCTCTAGTCACCCAAGTTCCAAGTTTTTATCCCCAGATCCTGAAGACAAATTCGAGATTCAGCAAGAGTGAGGGAGGTGAAAAAGGAAGGTGCTAATTTTGATGATTGGCGCTGCTGATAATGATGGATTTTTGTATCAGTGGAGCCAGATTATAGTGCCTGTTGATCCAGATCATAGTGCCTCCTCTTGATCCAGATCATAGTGCCTCCTCTTGATCCCGATCATAGTGCCTCCTCTTGATCCAGATAATAGTGTCTGTTGATCCAGATTCTAGTGCAGAAGATATACATTCTAGTCTTGGAGGAAATTTGAATTGAATGTTAGAGGAACCAGGAGCTCAAAATTTATTCTTTTTCATCCTCCATTTTTGATGATCAATGCCTTGTGGGATAGTAAGGATCTCTTGAGGAGTTTCTTGAATTACTGGAGTTTGTTTTGAAGACTCTTTTCGAAGATTCGTGATGTGTGTTAAAAAAAAAGTGTGAAGTTTAGTGTTTCGTGATTGATAAAGTTGAAGGGATTTACTACCAGAACGAGTTGTTGTTCTCCTGGGCCGACAAACTGGAGGTCCTTGGGATGTTTCCGCCGCGGACGGAAACGTCCACGGCTGAGAAGCTGGCGCTCTGTTATGCGCCTCATGTGGACATGACCACTGTGATCGAAGTTGAGGTGAATATTTTTTTTTTATTCGAAAATTTATGACTCATCTAGTTCTTCAAGGTCTAAACTCTAAAGTCGAAGGAATGTTATTGATAACCTTGGAGGCAAAAACAGACTTCAGAATTAGGCTTTATTTTAATGAAAACATAAAAATAGCCTCTAAATTCTAATCAGTCAAAAGTGACTGATTCACGGTCACTTTTGACTGATTTAAACAGTGCGGATTCGACGACTGACAAATCAGTTAAAAGTGACTTTTCGACTCAGTCATTTTGGCTCACTGATTCGATCGGTCATTCTGATTGATTCAACCAGTCATCCCGAATGATTCAAACAGTCATTTTTACAAAAAAATACAGTTATTTCGAACAATTCAATCGGTAATTTCGAGTGATCCAGTCAATCATTCATTTGTGTTTAAATCATTTGATGAAATGTTAGGGTTTTATAAAAAGAATCAAATTGTTAATAAAAAAAATATTTATTATATTATTTCAAATTATTTTTCGATTCTACATATCTATTTTATTCACATCTACACATTATCAACTTCAAAACTAAGAAATTATTTTACAACAATTTTGATAAAATCCCTAAAAATATCGTTGACTTATTCATCAAGGCGATACGTCGGAAAGACAAATTACCTGTGGCTAGGTAGAAATGTAAAAAAAAATTTCATTAGTAATTTTCATGATATAGTGAACAACGCTATATGTCTTTTCCTCGTTCTCAGATGAAATCACTGATTTATCTGCAGTTTAGAAAAAGACTGATAAATCAGTCACTTATTTTGACTGAGAATCAGTCATTCTAAGTGACTGATGTATTCAGTCCCTCAAAATGACCGATTTATCAATCAAAACGACTGATTTGTCAGGAAAAGCGACTAATTTGTTAGTCGAAATGACTGATTCATCTGTTAAATTATGCTTGATTAATTCAATCAGTCGATTTTTGACTGATTCGAATTTAGAGTGTAAGAAATAGAAATGTCAAAATATGCCAGGGTGTCGACTTAACCGAGAAATGATCGGGAATTTGATTGACCGGGAAATAACCAGGAATTCGATCGAAAAATCGGGAATATACTGGATTCAACCTAGACTATTAAAAATTCTACCGAAAAAATACGAGAAATGACTTTTTATGAATAAAAAAGGAATCTTATCATTTGATTCAAAAAAAGTAACATTTATTTAGTGTGATTCTCAAAATATATTTATATACAATTATACTCCATGGCAGGAAGAATTTTTATTCTTTTCCATTTTAAGAATTTCAAAGTCCACTCTTCTTAATTTTGAATAATGAAAGTACTTTATTGCAAATTCATCCTTTTTAGTGATTTGAGTTAAAGAGTCAAACATTTTCAAAACTGCTATGTTCGGTTTAAAATTAATTTTTTGAGTCAAAAATGCCACTATTCCATTTTTTTGAATTTCATAGTTCAAATTTTAACCAATTTGTTGAAAAATTGTATTTTTTGGTTGAAAATTAATTTTTTG
Source organism: Neuroterus valhalla (assembly GCA_011762715.2). Classification (NCBI taxonomy): domain Eukaryota; kingdom Metazoa; phylum Arthropoda; class Insecta; order Hymenoptera; family Cynipidae; genus Neuroterus; species Neuroterus valhalla. The sequence goes on from WSXT02079834.1 coordinate 7,181, forward strand.
TCGAGAATTGAACTATTCTAGTTCAAGGTTCTTCATTTCTGTCAAAAATTCATCTGTCTCGTTTAAAATTCAACTACTTCAGTTAAATATTTACAATTTCACGTGATTCTTCAACATTTCGTTCAAAAATGTAATTATTTGTTTGAAAGTAAGTTTTTTCTTTGGAAGTTAGTTATTTTTGTTATAAGTAATCTTCAAAAACTAGAAATTGAACTTTTTTCCATTGTGAATTCCGTAGTTTCAATTAAAAATTCGTTTGTTCAGTTAAACGTGAATTTTTTTTCAAATTAAAACTTAAGTATCCAATTTTTCGATGACAATTTATCTTTTTTAGTAGAAGTTGATTTATATGTTAAACAAATTGTTCCATTTTTGGTTGGAAATAATTTTTTTTAGTTCGAAATTCGACCATTTTGTTGAAACTTTGTACTTTTTCATAAAAAAGTATTCCTTCTATTCGAAAATTAATCTGCTTTTATGAATATTCACTTTCATGATTGAAAGTTGAAGTTTTCTAATTAAACATTTATCTTTTTATTTGAAAATACATCTTCTTGATTGAAAAATGAACTATTTTGTTGGAAATCCGTTTTTTTTTTGTTATCGTGAATTGATTTTTCTTGATTGTAGATTTAACTTTCCCAAGTGTACTAGAAAAAATTATATTTTTTCTAGGATTTTTCAGTCAAGCCATAAACAAATTCCAAATTTCCTCCGAAATTCCAACTAAAGAAATGATTCATCAGTGAAGAAAAAAATTGAACTACATTGTTGAGCTTTTAAGCCAAAAAAAAAACAAATTTTCAACAAAACAATTGAATTTTCAACTAAAAAGAATGTAACTTCTTAACAAAACAACGAAAGAGTTAAATTTTGAATCAAAAAGTCAAATTTACAGCAAAACAATTGAATTCTCAACTAAGAATTCTTAATTAAAAGAGAGAAATTCTTTACAAACCAGTTGAATTTCTAATCTGAAAATATGAAAATCTAACAAAAAAGGCCCTTTTCAACCAAAGACTTGAATTGTATAAAAAAATAGTTAAAGTTTCAACAAAAGAATAACAATAAATATTTGCGTTTTGCGACAAATATAAATATGTTACTTCTAGTTGACCGTGAAGAACCGGGAAATTACCGGAAATTTGAAATCGTTCGCCGAATCGTCATCCTGTATGTGTAAACGTTTTTCTAGCAACTATTTGGAAGTATCAAAATACCCGAAATAAAAGTTGGATGGTTTTTAATCCTTGTTCGAATATTTCTCGAGAGTTGATTCTAATGACAAAAAGATTAACTACCTATAAAAAACCAACAATATGTAGATACACTAAGGAAAATATTTGATTGCTGGAGAAACAATTAAGAGAGTATTTAAATTATTTTATCAAAACTTTTGTTTAATGGACGAAAATTGAATTAAACAAGAAAAATTTGAGAAAGAAACAATTTATTTTTAGCCAGCGGAAGGTTTTCTATTAAAAGCAAAAAATCTTGTTAGTAATAAAGATATTATTTCTTAGAAAGACTTATATTGACAGTTTTTGCTTTTAGAAAAGCTACATTTTTATGTAGTCTCTCAAAGGATGATAAACAACCTTTCTAGGTTAAAATTTAAATTTGACCATTTCCAATTAAAGGTTTTAATAAGAGGCGCAAAGTTGAATCCCGATTAGTCAATATGTGGCCTAACGGTCGTTAAAGCTAAGAAATAGGGACAGACATAAATTGACAGATTGTGTGGCTCTAAAATCAAAGAAATTAAATTCAATCTGTATGAACACAAGGTGATTAAATGTTGCTATATAATATTCATAAGTCATCGTTATAAAAATTTCTTTGAAGTATTTTAAGCCTGAGATGTTTTTGACATGGGATACATTTCGTAACAAGCATGGGCTAGAATTATTTATTTTTTCTCTATTTTAAGAGCCTTGAGCGACACAGAACACAAGTAACACAGGTTAACAGAATTATTAGATGTACTGTTCCTACAAAATCAAAAAATTGGAAAGTGTATGCAAGAAATTTGTGTTTCACAATGATATTTCCAAACTTTCACTACGGAAAATTTAGTCATTTGGCACATGACATGTTATACACATTAAAAAACGTTCACTAGCTTTGGGTTTCCATATCTTAACGGGCCTTCAACATAAGCATTAAATATCGTTAAGCTCTGTCGACATCGAATTCTTTTCGCCTGGCTCCTCGTTAAATATCGCTACCGATCCTTATCTATCAAACCGTTACTTTTGATTTCTTGCCTAAATGACACTGCTAATTTAGATCAGATCGGCTACTAGATTCCATTACTCCAAATCTAATTTGTTATTTTTTTCTTCTGTGGATTAGGTATTCAGAAATGCTCGAAAAGGCTATAACTTCTGTGATCCATTTGAGATAAGGTGTCGTCCATAAACTACGTAGCCATTGTTAAAACTTCATTAAATAATTTATCAATGAATGAACTTTAATACATTATGTTAGATTTTACAAAAAAAAAAAACAAGTTCAATCTTCGTTACGCTGTGATTGCTATTAATAATACTTGTAGATGAACCGATGGAAAGCAGAACCGAGCGAGCGCACGGCCAAGTAGGAAGAGGAGGGGATGCTGCAACGAAACGGAAGAGGCGAACGCCGGTATCGAATATTTTTAATACTTTTTTCGGAACTAAACTCGCGATATCTTCGAAACGACAAAACATTTTTTGAAGAAATTTGAACACAAAACTCTTGAGGCTCTAAAGATGCCGTCCAAATTAACAAATAATTTTTTTAAACATATAATAAAATATAACCGAAACATTTACATTTTCGTCCAATATTGCTCTTGAAATTCACAATTTTTAAAATAATTAATCGAATATTATCGAAGTTTCTGATAAACTCCGTGATTGACTTGAAAAATTGCCAATTTGGCAAATTAAAAGAATTGTGATTTCCACGGCCAATCTCCAGCGAAATTGTGAATGTTTCGTTTATAATTAATTATATGTTTAAAAAATTATTTGTTAATTTTGGCGGCATCGCTAAAGCCTGTAGAATTTTGTGTCCAAGTTTTATTGAAAAATCTATTGTTGTTTGGAAGATATTGCGAGTTTAGTTTTGAAAAAACGTATTAAAAATATTCGATACCGGCGTTCGCCTCTTCCAGTTCGTAGCAGCATCCCCTCCTTTTCCTACTAGGCCGTGCGCTCGCTCGGTTTTGCTTTCTATCGGTTGAATTTAGAAATTACAGGGTGTCGATTCGTCGGACGATTTCAAATCCCGGTTTTTCACGGTCAAGTTTTTCAATTTTCCGGGTCAGCTAGAAGTAACATATTTATATCTGTCGCAAAACGCTAACATTTATTTTTATTCAAATCTAAACATCCTTTACACTACAGATCAAACATTGAAAAATGAATCAATTCTGGAAAGAATACTCTAATTTTCAACGAAAAATATAATTCTTTTACAAAAATTGGAAGAGTTAAACTTACAACTTGAAAAATCTATTCACGATAACAAAAAAAAAAAAAAACAGATTTCCAACAAAATAGTTCATTTTTCAACCAATGTGACGAATTTTCAAATAACATGAATCTTCAACCAGAACACTCAAATTTCAAAACAAGTAGATGAATTTTCTGCTAAAAAGATCAATATTTAACTGGAGCACTTCAATTTCCAACCATGAAGGTGAATATTCAAACAAAAAGATTAATTTCCAAAAAGAAAGAATCATTCTCTAAAAAAAATATAATGTTTCATCAAAATAGTCGAATCTCAAAGTAAAAATAATTATTGTCAACCAGAAATGGGCCAGTAAAATTTTTAACTGAAATGAAGAACATTTAACTAGAAAAGTTCAATGTTCGGAAAAAATTAATTTCCAACCAAAAAATACAATTTTTCAACAGAATGGTTGAAATTTGAACCATAAAAATATAAATTTTCAAATAAAAATGGAATAGTGACATTTTTGGCTTGAAAAATTAATTTTAAACAAAACATAAGAGTTTTTAACTAGATGAATGTTTGAATAAAATGAAAAATGTTTGACTGCATAACTTGAAGTTGTAACCGTAGAGAATAATTTGTGAAGAAGAATATCAACTTCCGAAGAAACAGATAATTTTCTACCAAAATCGATTTTGCAACAAAATATGTGAAGTTTCAATGAAATAATCGAATGTTCAATTAAAGAAAACAAATTTTCACCAGAATGTCGAATTTTGAACTAGAAAAAATCAAGTTTCACAAAAACTGATGAATTCCCAGGTATAATAATGAATCTTCAAATGAATAGATGATTTTTACTCAAAAAGATGAATTTTTAACCATAAAGATCAATTATCTAAAAAAAAGCCAAACTTTCCACGAAGTACACAAATTTTCAAAGAAATAGTTCCATTTTTGAAATAAAAAAACCAATGTTTAACTAAATACTTGAATTTCCATCAAAGAAAGATGAATAGATTTTTAATAAAGTAGTCAAAATTTCAACCAGAGGTGTATATTTTGAATCGAAATAATTCAACTTGAAACAAGAAAGTTTTATTTTCAACAAACAGGTTTAAATTTCAAACAAATAGTTAATTTTTTAACTAAAACAGGATAAATTCGCAATGGACAATGTAAAGAAGCTTTCTATCATATTTGAGAAATATTTCTTCTTCATAATACTACTTCAACTCTAAAAACTGTTTGAAGGACTTTCTTTCTTTAAAATTAGGAAGAGGGGACTTCAAAATTGTGACAAATTTTGAATTGAACGAACGATTTTCCAAAATTTTTCTCTTCTGAATGCGAATTATAATTAGTTTAAAAAGTTCCCGTTCCATTTTGTTTCTTGGTTGGCAACTTAATAAACA